>JAGFNQ010001318.1:0-185575 GCA_024364735.1 Boesenbergia rotunda | reverse complement strand
GTTTCGTCAAGAAACCCCAGCCCGATCGAGTCCCCCTTTAAATAGACTCGGGTGGAAATCCGCCACCATCGACTCTCCAGGGCAGTCGACTGGTACCACTAAAATCCGACCGTTACACCCCCAACGTTCGAATTCTTAGCTGTTTCCAGACTTCACCAGTCGACTGCCCCTAGGGCAGTCGACTGTGGCAGTCGACTGATCTGAGGAAAAACCTTCTGTGAGTCTACGCAGTCGACTGCCCAACCTGGCAGTCGACTGCCCTGCTTACCAGCCTAGGGTTTGCCTCCCCGAGTACATTCCACTCAGCACTTGACCCCTAGGACTTCCCGAGTACATTCACACAGCACTCGTACCCTTACGACTCGACTGACTCCTCCTCCGCAGTCTCGACTATTGCCTTCGCGCCCTCTTCGTCTTCGGCCCTCGTCCTCGGATGCGCACGCAAGCCTCCTGCTTGCCTCCATGCCACCCTTCACGTACGCTTTGAAGTCCGGCCCATCAGCTCATCGTCTCTGCACTCCATGGTCCCTCGGATGCGCACGCCAGCCTCCAGCTGGCCTCCATGCCATCCTTCACCGTACTGAGGTCGTCCAGTCAAGTCCATATGTGTACCTGTACAATCCTGCACACTCAACATACACATATCAAATACACAGGGTAAACCTAACTTAAACCCTTTGCCCAAACATCAAAACCCATGGTCACTCCGGACCATCCTAGGCCGATTGCTCCAACATTAAGATCATATTTGGATACTTTTCTAAATAAGACTCCTCCTATCCTGTTTCACAACTATCATTTCAATGACTAAATAGTTGAATTTAAAGGTAGAATTAACATACGTAACTGTTGTACCATAAGTTTGATTTGATTTGATTTACCAAGTTTATATCTTATTGATTAAATATCTTTGACCTATTATATAATAAATCAAACTTATGGTATATAATAAAATACCTTTGCACAACCATACTTAAAAGATATTGGAAAAATTAATCGCCCATTATATAATAAAATATCACAACAGGACAAGAGTATTTAATCAATAAGATATAGACTGGTAAAATAAATCAAACTTATAGGACAACAGTTACCTATGTTAACTCTACTTTTAGACTCAGACATTAAAACTGAAGGTTGTGAAACATGATGGAGTGGAGCCTTATTTAGAAAAGTATCCAAATACGATCCAAAACATCTGAGAGTTTTTGTCGATATGCCTTTGAAAAATATAAAGAAAAAGGTCATCTAACTTCATTAGATTATGAGCTCTTAGCAGTAATCTATTGCTTAGATGCTTCCATGCTATTTATTGCAGTAAAATTAAAATCACCATAAGGACAGACTGTGAAATCATAGTTAGACATAGTCAACAAGAACACGAAAAGGATTAAGTGCCAACAGATGGATCAAATTTACGGAACTTGGGAATATATTAAGGGAACCAATAATTCCTTAGCAGATACTTTATCCCGATTACTTCACTAATACTTCTCTGTTTCAGGACTAAGGATAAACAAAAGAAGGTTCGTACTTATGGACAGAAAACTATGAAATTTGAAACTCAAGAACTTATTCAATACTTACGCAAAAAAAATACTTTTCAGTTCGAATTACAAGCTCAACTTGATCCAATACAACTTTGTTTGATTGACAATGTATAGAATATTCCCACTCCCCCTGGAGCAGTAAATCATAAAATACCTATTATAAATGTTCTTTCCAATTACTTCTTGTCTACAGTTCAGAAACCTATAGATAAAAAGTACTCTTGCTATACTATTCTTAACGCTCACAAGCAGGGTTTATATGCTACTTGAGATGAAGTCAAAACATACTTCCTGAAAATAATAAACCCTCATATAAAGGGTTTTACTATGTCTCAGAAGCTTATGATCTACTCAGGACTAAACTAGGTCCCAACTTCTTCATAAGTCCTTTACTAAGGAATGAAACACAGATTTAAGAAGACAAGACCTACTTAACAACTGCATTATAAAGACTAAATTCTACAACTTCTACTGCTGACAGCATTAGACTTCCTCCAACAATGAGACCCATGGATTATCAATCCTTAAAATCTTACAAGCAAGAAGTGAGAAAAGACAAAAACGTCTAAATTAAGAGAAGTTACTTGGTTTCAGTAACATTCCACTCCAGCCATTACTATAGTCTATGGAGAAGAATACTCATACAAACTTAAATGTCAAAAGACATTTCCACAATGTTCTAAACTAAACTTAACGTCAAAAGATATTTCCATAATATTATAAACCAGAACTATTGAACTTAGGTTGCAGATGCCAATTACTTTACTCGTTTAGACGAGTTAATATTTACTTCGAAAATTCGAGCAAAGAACTATAGAGGAAGGGAAGACTTATTACTCCATTTACGCTATTAGACTTTGGTTTTCTACGGCAGTTATGGATTCATGAAATTGATTCTGTACAAGTCTTTCCTTACAAACTTAGGATGGTATTACAACACATCCAATAAGAAAAAGAAAGTTTTATTTGTTGTTCAATAGACAGTTCTCTCCTAGAATGGGTTAACTACAAAATAGAAATTGCCAGACATGTGTTCAAATTGAATGTACAAGGAGTCAATGTACAACTCCATCCATTTGAAGAATATCCATCCTCAACAGACAAAGACTTGGCATCTCCAAAACCTCTTGAAAAACAATTAAAACATTAAAGAGCCTCAGTCCAAGACGGTTCTTGGTTTTGAGATCCTTACTTAGATCCATCAGATAAGTATCTGACATTCATAGAAAAAATTTACTAGCCAAAAGAATTAGGGATATAATTTTTCTCGTTCAATTATACAACACAACATGAAACATTATGCCAGTTTTACCAAAAAAACCACCAAATGACAAGAAAAACAAAAATAAACCAAACACCATCTCCTATACTGTCTCATACTATGTATCTTCTATGGACTCTATAGAAGAGGCAAATTTAGACAATATGATGGAAGCTTAAAGATAACTTACTCAACGTAAGCAGTGACCTCAGAACATACTTTGACGTAAGCAGTGACATCATACCTCACTTTGACTTAAGCAGCGACGTTCTAGGGATGGCAATTTTCCCCGTGGGTTCGGGGCCCCGTGGGGAAAACCCGAAACGAGACGGGTTCAGGGATGTTATCGGGTATGGGTTCGGATTCACAACAGATTAGGAGCGGGTATGAGGATGCTATCCCCATCCCGAACCCGCTCCGATAGCCCCAATAGTCTTGATAATAATAATAATAATAATACTAATAACTATTATAATATAAGTACATTTTATAGAATTTTTCATAATATCTAGAGTTAAATTTTAATAGCAATCGATTTGAAACGGGGATCGAGGCGGATATGGGAATTTAATCCCCGCGGGGCCGGGGATTCCCCGATTTGGTATAATTGGGGATTGGGGCGGGGATGGGAATGGAGATACAATTCGGGGACGGGGATGGAGATGACAAACCCGTCCCTGCCTCGCCCCATTGCCATCCCTAGTGACGTTAGACACCACTAAAAGATTCCATGATTCAGCCTCCACTCCAGAAGAATTCGCTCTCATCCGCCAGCTAAACAAAGTTCCTAGTCTTTCTTCTTCTCCCTCTCTCTAAAAATGTTCTCCTCCTGTAAGCCAGAAGCAAGTCCACTGGCAAACTCCTCTTAGCTTTCTCTTCATCAAAGCCCTTCCAGCTCTCTCAAGCTTATAAGTACTGTAAGTTTTTTTTTCGGCATATTAGTTTGCTTGTATGCAGTCTCTGTAAATTATGACAGCTTAAGTTACTTTTCTATGCCTGATGAAGGCTATAGTTTTCTGCATCTCTAATGTCAAAAGTCCTCGGTTCTTATCTCAGTATACTCTATGGTAGAACAGTAACTAGCTAAAGAAAAGAAGGCTCTGTTTAAATTTTGTTCTCTGTAAAACCTGTGTTGGCTTAAGTAAGGCAAAAGCAAACCTTGCAACCATAAGACCTGAAGACAAGCCAGGGTAAGAAAACAGAAGTAAACAATAGAGCTGAGGGTTCTTACTAGGTGAGACTCACTGGTGAGACATAGAAATAAGAAACTATCCTTAGAAGGCTTAGATCTTACACATCTCTACTTCCAAGAGTAGGTTATCCCTTACACCAACTCTTTAAAAATCAATCATAAAAAAAAAAGACACACCCCTTGCGTAAAAGTTTGGTATCAGCGCCTATTACGACTTGGGATTAGTATATGTACTTTCAACCCCTTCATCACACATAAGAACCTTAGAATAGTTAGACTTAGCATTACAACCAAGAACAGTTAGCACTTTAGACCATAATAAACATAGTTGTTAGATAAAAGTCAAAGCTCATACTCATTGTCTACAGAAGAAGACCAAATACTTGTACAACAAAATAACACTCTAATAGCCTTAGTCTCATCACTTCATTACAGACTATCTATAATTGAAAATAAATTATTAACATTAGGAAAACAAATACTTGGTAATACCCAATCCACTGATTGGAAAGACATGTTAACAAAGTTAAACAAGGATTTAAGCCAACTTTCATTAGGAAAAACAATTCCTAAAACCGCACCAAATACATCGAAATTCTTAACGTATACGAGGAATGAGTTGAACAAAATCTGAAACTTTTACTGGCCCCTCTTATACATTAAGACCAACAGAAGTCAATACTACTTCCTGGTTAGATACTCTTCTTACAAGACGAAATAATATGTCAACTCTTGTCCCACATAGACTGGAAGAAATTATAGACGTAGAAAAAGACTTAAATATATTTTCAAATGAACAATTAAATACTTTAAACCCGAAAAAATTTTACAGTCAAGGGATACTTAATTTTTCAACTTCACTATACAAACATCATAGACAAGAAGCTCTTTATCTGCTAGATGGAGGAGTACAGTTAAACCTTATGTCAGAAAAGGCAGCAAAAACATTATACCTCAGAAAACATAATTATATCCATTTAGGATTAATTGTGTTTGGCCTACGAAGACTTACTCGAGCCAAACTAGTAGGAAAAGTACTCCTAGTATTACATGATATGAGATTCTCGGATACAGAGAAATCAGTCATAGGTTTAATTGAAGTAGATATGAATAGTAACTTAGGCATTACTTATTTATGCCCTAATTTTAATATGACTACTAAATATTTCATGAAACATATCAAAATTCACATTCAAGCAAAAGGTTATGGCCAATTTCAAGGAGATAATCTACAACTAGACATGATCTTCTTAGGCAAAACTATGAACCATATGCATAATCATTTCAAGATCTTGATCGCCAATATGATAGAAGCCCTTACAACAAAAGGAATACACTTTTTAAAACCACGAGAATACAACTCAGAAATGTTAGCAGGGTTAGAATGGAATATTCAACTTAAGAACACTGATATTACTTTAAAACCCACTTCTTCTCTAATGTACAGAGATAGAAATGACAATCTGTCTGTCAGATTTTTTGGATATCAGCCAATACCAACAGAAACTGAGGAAATACAAACAGGCAACTCTAGTAACCTTCCTGAAAATCTTTAGTTAATGCAGTTCCAACACTCAAACTTACGAGAGACCCTTCTATAGATGGGACATAAACATTTATGCTTAGTACAATAATAACATCGGACACAATTAAGTCACAAAGCAACTAGATATAATATGATGAATGCTCTCAGCCTATTTGATGACTTGAATGAATATGGCTATTTACCATCAGAAGTCGCACAATCTTTAACGGATTCAGACTTATTGGAACTAGAAGCATTTAACCATTATCATCAAAAGTTACCTCTTACTTGGACTTTAAATTTTGAGGAAACAAGAAATATTATAGCACAAAAATATGAGAAAGAAACAAAGAGTCATCCTCCTAGAACTAGAATTCCTCCATATACCAATAATAATCCATTGGTCAGAGTCCTAGGAAGGAGACGACCTCCAAACTCAATTCTGTTAAATATCACAGAATGCAACCCACAATTATATGACACTTACTTAGAACAATGGATAGTCTCAATCAAATAAGATTACCAAGCTAAAAATTAGATATAGAAACAGGTGATGCTATTATCAAAGTAGGTGAAAACTACTTGAGATGTTGCAAGAGGATTTTAAACTTTAATTTCTAGATGAGGTAGCGAGGATAGCTTCACAAGGAAATAATATCCTTAATTTTTGTTATGCTATCCATAGATTACTAACTGCTAGAGATGCAAACACGGGATTAGATATTAGGCAAAAAGAGACCATGAGAGACTTAGAACAATTACAATTATTCAATTCTGCAGTATCTAGAAATTATTGACCAGAAAGCTCAATAATAGTTGACTTTAGGAGATAACATTGATGGGCAAAAGAAAAGGACAAGATGACTCCAAGGAAGGAAGATGACGTATTTAAATGACAGGAGAAGACTAGCCACTAATTGATGAACCAGGCAGCAGACAAATTGAACCTGGGGTGACCGACCCGACCCCACGGAAGTTTCCCACCGGCCACCAGGGTAAATCGGGAAGCGCTTGCGGTGGGCAGTCTAAAAGCCCAGCGTCCCAGGAAGACTAGCCACTAATTGCTAAAATGGAAGGTGGTCTCACTTTAAGTAGAAAAAAGTTTGTTGCATAATACTTCCAAGGAACGCAATTTGATATGTTAATTTCTTGGCATTAATAATATTTGGAGTTGATCAATGTAAAAATACAAGAATATTTTATGAAAACTACCTGGTGAATATTGATCTCAAAGGCACTAATGGCATCAGCAAATGTATATAACATACGATCATCCCAAACCAGGGTAGCTGCCAAAAAGGAACAACCTATATGTTCTTCAACCACAACCTGCAAACAACCACAATCAGTGGAATTGAACCTGGTAGAAGAAGAAAAAGAGCCATTTCATTTTCACTGAAACAAAAACTTTGAAATACACTAATTATTGGTCATTCCGTGATCAAATAACAACTTGCTGATTCAAACCATCTTTCATTCAAATGGTAGAGGAAATCTAGTGTTCTGTTGACCCTACCAAATACTCAATCAACCCTATCAAATACTAATCAACATTAGTGATATGTCTCCGGTACTATTAGGCGTAAGTCAACCTAAATGGTGTTGTAACAGACATACTTGGTGTTTAATCTTCTGGAAGCTGTGGATTGTTAGAACTTCTAGAAGATTAAACACCAATTCCTCCATGAAGTCTCCATGTATGAAAGCTTGTTGATCTAGGTAGGACATGTGTCCCTTGCTCTATTTTTGTGTTCTTCAGTGTTTTTAGCTTTCTCTTCTTCATGATCACTATGTTTCTTATCCATGAAATGTAGGTGTTCTTGTGTTTTTAACAAACAGTAATGTAAAAATATCTTATTCTTAGCAATTGGTACTCAGAGATGACACCATCCTAACATGTAGCACTCGAGATGTAAAAACCAAGAATAAAGTGGTTAGCCTCAATTTTTACCAATTACTCATGACATACCAAAGAAGTGGTAGTAGTCATTTTTTGGCAATTGAACGATTAGATTGCAATAGCTTTGAATTGTAAGAGTGCCTCTCCCAGCAAAAAAACAAAGGCCGAGAAGAATGTTGTATGTCTCGACTTCATGATGTCCCATAGGGGTGAGAACCTTTGTACTAAAAAAATTTAAAAAAAAACAAAGTTGGGATTTTTTCAATATTTCAACAGTTCCAATGTTACACAAATAAAACATTTGTTAAAGTCTTCAATATCCACATACAAAATCACAGAACAATAATCCAAAACCTGAAACTTGTGGCTAAATATGTCAACTTGGATATTTATGTGAGATAACATGTAAACAACTGGAATAACACACGTTACATTCTTTAAAGATTGGAAAATTTCTGAAAAACATAAAAATTCTAGTTAATGAAGAGCTAAATGCAAGTAATTTCACCTGTGGAATACAGAGGTAATATGAACTGAACATCTCCACCAACAATGAACCATCAATATAATTACCTAGGAACCCATAAGCTCTTATCAGGGGTGAATCAATTGAAAGATATCTGCAGATAATCAATTGTGCCACTACATTATTATGCTACAACTTCTTCATGGAATACAATCATTTACATACTTCCAAAACTTGTAAGTTATGCATAAAACACACTGACCCACACACATTTTGAGAATAAAAAATTTATAGCTCCAGGGCATCAATTACACAACATAAAGTATCTCTTTTTTGTGACTACACTACTTTGTTACAACCTGTAGAGAATTAACAAACATATTTTTGTCAAAGTAATAGGAAATCTGACTGTTGATTAAAAAAACATTGGCTGCGCATAAAAACATTGGCACACATTGAAGTAGCACACATTAACGACATAGATTATTGTAGCAGCATGTACACTGAGGTATAGTCCCTAGGATTACTTTTTTATGCACATTTAAGAGAAATAAATCCTAACAGGTAAAGAATGGTTATTTCAGTAAGTGAACCTGATTCATCACGTATAATTATCAAGACCCAGAGTCACATTAAAGTGATGTATGCATAAAATTCCATAATAATGCAAATAAACAGGTAGTAGAAAAACTTGCCTTGATATCAGACTTGAACCCTGTGGGGTGAACAAAAAACCATGGACAATGACTGCAGCACCAATCCCACAAACTTCCAGTGGTCTCTTCATCTCAACAGTGGAGGATGTAGTTGTGAGATAAAACTGAGGATACACCAAAAGATCCTTATTTTGACAGCAAAGCCAATTTGATGCCTTCGTACTAGGAGGTACTTCAACCTGTTATTTTAAAAGTCGAAAATCAGCCAACCTAACATGATAATTTGTGCACAATTAACCTAAAACAGATGCTCAATTCAGGTGTCCCAAATCTCTATTATTACATAGTACTGGGATGTTCAACAAAATTTAGCAAGATATGTGATCCGGTCGGGTAGTTTTTGGAGGAGGATCGGAGGCCTGGTCGGGTTCGATTGAGGTCAGCCACCCGGGTCGGGAAAGACTAAACGGGGTCAGCCACCCGAGGTCGGTCACCCGAGGTCCACCATTCGGGGTCAGTCACCGAGGTCGGCCGCTCGGGGGGAGTCGCCCGAGGTCGGTCACCCGAGGTCGGTCACCCAAGGTCGGCCACTCGGGGTTAGTCACCCGAGGTCGGCCGCTCGGGGGGAGTCGCCCGAGGTCAGTCGCCCAAGGTCTGCCACTAGGGGTCAGTCACCCGAGGTCGGCCACTCGGGGGCAGTCACCCGAGGGCGGCCGCTCGGGGGGAGTCGCCCGAGGTCGATCACCCATCTCGATTGTCTCTAGCCGAGCGCCCTGAGTTCGCCCCACGCGTAGGGACTTATGACCTGAACTCATCCAACCGACCCGAACTATGGTTCAGGGCGAGCCGACCGAGCGATAAAGGGATCCCCTCTGCAGTAATAAGGTAGCAGACTGCTGACATAATCATCACCTGACACAACCGCCTGACAAAGCCGCCTAACGTTAATGAGAATCAGAAGAGGCAGTCCAGACAGGGTGTCAGGCGACTGTGGCAGTCTCACAGGGTCAGTAAAGCTGCCACAGGGTCAGTCTGATTAATTGGCTCATCCTTAATGAGACAGGACGTCTCTGACATGGCAGAGGGCTTTCCTCCCCCTATATAAACCCCCTTGTGGTTCTAGAAAAGGGGCTGCTGCCATTCTGCAACCACGCCACTACTTTGTGAGCCTCATTTGGGTCCGAGCCGAGTGACTTGAGCTTTGCTCCTACACAACCCGAGTTCGACCCCCTGTGCTATAGCAGACCGGGTCGTCTTGGTCAGACCGAGTCATCCGAGTGAGAACCGGTCTTCGCTTGTCGACAGGATCAAATTTGGCGCCGTCTGTGGGAATTCTCGCCTGATCGAAAGACGAAGATGAGTGACTCCAACCGGGTGACTGTTACTCTCTCGCAAGAAGACTTGGATCTGCTGATAGAAGCTAGAGCCAGGAAATTGGCGGAGGCCCAACAAGCAGCTACTCGACCCACTCAGCCGGGCCAGGCCGAGCAGACCGCCCATGTGGGCACTGATGGAGGAGTTCGACAGGAAAATAGCCCCCATTTCCACCGAGCTCTGTTTGGCCCAGCGGAGGGGGCGGGGCAGTCTGATCCCCATGAAGTCTCTTCCAGTCAAGCCAGAGCTGACAAAGGGAAGGCTCCCCTTGTGCCGACCCCGGGAGAGCATACTGGTTTCCCCTTTTCTAGCCGGATTTTACAGGAGCCGCTCCCTAAACGCTTTCGACTCCTGTCTATTCCCGAGTATGGAGGGGCTACGGACCCGGAAGAGCACTTAAAGAAGTTTGAGAACGCCTCGATGCTGCATCAGTACTCGGATGGTGTTAAGTGCAGGGCCTTCCTGACCACCTTGGCCGGGCCAACCCAGCGGTGGTTTGACAGACTTCCCGAAGGATCGATCAAGGACTTCTCTGATTTCAAAAGATTGTTCCTGCAGCATTTTGCCAGTAGCAAGAGACATTACAAGACCAGCTTAAACCTGTTCATCATGAAGCAGGACTCCAAGGAGCCCTTAAAAGCCTACATCAATAGGTTTAATAAAGTTGCGTTGGACGTTCCCACCGCTACGTCCGAGGTGTTAGTCAGTGCCTTCGCGCAGGGCTTACAAGAGGGCGAGTTCTTCAGATCCTTGATCCGGAAACCTCCGAAAGACTTCGAAAGCCTTTTGGGGAAAGCCAGTAAATACGTGGACGTTGAAGAAGCACAGGCCGCTAGGCGGCCGGAGGTCAGACCTACGCCCGAGAATCCTCAGCAACATCAAAGAAATGTACCTCCTGGAGGGCCTCTCAGAAGCCCCAGAGCTATGGGACACCGACCAGGAGCTGAGAGGGGAATAGTTCAGCAAGTGGCCCAGGGTTGCATCCCTTCCAGGTGGCAACCCTACTGTTCTTTTCATAACAGCCATACCCACGACCTTCAAGACTGCTGGCAGGCCGGTAGAGGTTGGGGTCGTGCTGGTCGAGGAAGTCCGAGAGGAGCTCACCAAGGAGGTGGTCAAGGACGGGGAAGAGCCCCGCCCAGCCAATCCGAGTCCCCTGCCCGACCGACCGCCCCTACCGCCAGACAGTTATTCCCGACCCCTGGCTCCACCGAGCACGGGAATGCCAGCGAAGAACAAGCCAATCAACAGAATGCAGTGCACGGATCCATCAACGTGATTTCTGGTGGTCCCACCTATGGAGACTCCAACCGGGCGAGGAAATCCCAAGTCCGGCGCCTCGATATCTATCAAGTGGGTTGCAGTGCCGCCCAAGCTCAGGGGCCACAGATCAGTTTCGGTCCCTTGGATCTGCAAGGAGTGGAAGTGCCGCATGACGATGCCCTGGTCATCACGGCGATCATAGCTAATTATCAGGTCCATCAGACCATTGTGGACTCAGGGAGCTCTGTGAATATCTTATACTTGAAGGCATTTGAACAACTGCAGATTGAGATGACTGAGCTGCAGCCCGTGGCCACGCCCTTATTTGGATTCACGGGAAATGAGGTCCAACCGCTGGGCCAGATCAAGCTGGCCATATCACTCGGTGAGGAACCTTTAAGAAGGACCAGGTGGTTACCTTCCTGATAGTGGATGCCCCCTCAGCTTACAATGCCATTCTGGGTCGACCAGCGCTGAATGAGTTCCGAGCCGTGGTGTCCACTTTCTACTTAAAAGTCAAGTTCCCCGTGGGTGATCAAGTCGGCGAAGCTAAAGGAGATCAGAAGGTCGCTCGTCGGTGTTACGTGGATGATGTCCGAGTGGAAGTAAGGAAGTCCTTCCGAGCTCCGCCGGCCATTTGCAACATGGTACAGTCCTCTCAGCCTTCCCCCTGGGCCGAGCTGCTAGAAGAAAAAGAAGAGGTCCAACTCTTGCCTGGCCGAGAAGAGACTCGGGTGAGGATAGCTCCCGGACTACCGACCGACCTACGACAACAACTGTTAGAATGTTTGACCCGAAACCAAGATGTGTTTGCCTGATCTCAGCAAGATCTGAAAGGGGTCAGGCCCGAGGTCATGGAGCACAAGCTACACGTTTACCCGGACGCCCGACCTGTGAAGCAAAGAAAAAGAGACATTAGCCCTGAGCAGAATAAGATTATCCAGGCTGAGGTGGAAAGGCTGCTGACCGCCGGACACATCCGAGAAGTGCAATTCCCTGCTTGGCTGGCCAACGTGGTGCTGGTCTCCAAGCCGGGGAACAAGTGGAGGGTCTGCATCGACTTCAGAGACCTTAATAAAGCCTGCCCCAAGGACTGCTACCCGCTCCCCCGGATAGATCAGATGGTAGACTCCACTACGGGGAGCGAGCTCATCTGTATGCTGGATGCCTACCAGGGATACCACCAAGTACCCTTAGCCCGGGATGATCAAGAGAAGGTCAGTTTTGTCACAGCGGAGGGAACCTATTGCTACACTGTCATGCCCTTCGGACTCAAAAATGCTGGGGCAACCTATCAGAGGTTGATGAACAAGGTCTTCAAGGAGCAGCTTGGGAAAAACATGGAGGTGTACGTGGATGACATCCTCATCAAGTCCCTCCGCACCGCCGACCTGATAGCAGATGTGCAAGAGACCTGCTGCACTCTTAGGAGGTATGGCCTCAAGCTTAATCCAGCCAAGTGCTTGTTCGGAGCTAAGAGTGGTAAATTCCTCGGATACATCCTGACCGAACGGGGGATAGAGGCTAATCCAGGCAAAGTGAAAGCTCTGTTGGACATGCCTCCCCCTAAAAACCTGAAAGAAGTCCAGCGCTTGACACCCTGTCTGGACTGCCTCTTCTGATTCTCATTAACGTTAGGCGGCTTTGTCAGGCGGTTGTGTCAGGTGATGATTATGTCAGCAGTCTGCTACCTTATTACTGCAGAGGGGATCCCTTTATCGCTCGGTCGGCTCGCCCTGAACCATAGTTCGGGTCGGTTGGATGAGTTCAGGTCATAAGTCCCTACGCGTGGGGCGAACTCAGGGCGCTCGGCTAGAGACAATCGAGCTGGGTGATCGACCTCGGGCGACTCCCCCCGAGCGGCCGACCTCGGGTGACTGCCCCCGAGTGGCCGACCTCGGTTGACTGACCCCTAGTGGCAGACCTTGGGTGACCGACCTCGGGCGACTCCCCCCGAGCGGCCGACCTCGGGTGACTGACCCCGAGTGGCCGACCTTGGGTGACCGACCTCGGGCGACTCCGCCCGAGCGGCCGACCTCGGGTGACTGACCCCGAGTGGCGGACCTCGGGTGACCGACCTCGGCTGGCTGACCCGTTTAGTCTTTCCCGACCCGGGTTATCCTCAATCGAACCCGACCGGGCCTCCGATCCTCCTCCAAAAACTACCCGACCGGATCAAGCCTCCCCTTCAAGTCTAGTCGAAGGAGGCTCATAGCCCGACTGACTAGGCTCCTAGCCCGGTCGGCCGAGCTTCGTTTCGCATTCCCGAGCGTCGCCTCGCACTCCTAATCTTCTCCTTTAAATGCCAAATCTTCTGTCAAATCACCCATTAATGCAAGGGCACGTGTCGCCTCCCGACTGGAAACCTCCGACATCGAGGCGTCATCGGCATGGCGCGCGTGTCGTCAGAGCGGAGGTCCATGGCCTCGGGAAGTAGCAGGGGATGGACGACCCGGATTTGAGCCCGCCTTTTCCTCCTTCTGCATCCAACGACCCTCGTTGTTGTGGTCCCGGTATAAATAGTCCCACCTCTTCATTTTCATCCTTCCTCACCTCGCCTCCTGTTTTTTATTCCGTTCTTGTCCGATCTCCGCTGCCCCACATCCTCGAGTTCCGGCGAACAGTGTTTCCGGCGAACCTCGTCCTTAGGTATTCCCTTCCTTCCCGGAGTCTGTTCTTTTGCTTGTCCCGACCTCCTATGGATGGCTAAGTCATCCGCTCCCCCCGAGCCGTGGTATGTGACCACTCGCTCCTCGTTGACCTTAGGTCATTTGGAAACCCTATGTATAGACTACCAAATACCTGAAGATCATATAATGGCCGTCCCGGACCGTCGAGGGTAAGTCGGACGGTGTCCAGACTCTTGCTAAGGCAAGTTATAAGTGGGCATGTTCCCGCGCACCCACCGGACTCGGCGCCGACCGGGCGTGGCGTTCCACGTTCGGTCGGGCCCGGTCGGGCGTGGCGGTCCACGCTCGGTCAGGGTAAGTCGGACGGTGTCCAGACTCTTGCTAAGGCAAGTTATAAGTGGGCATGTTCCCGCGCACCCACCAAACTCGGCGCCGACCGGGCGTGGCGTTCCACCTTCGGTCGGGCCCGGTCGGGCGTGGCGATCCACGCTCGGTCAGGGTAAGTCAGACGGTGTCCAGACTCTTGCTAAGGCAAGTTATAAGTGGGCATGTTCCCGCACACCCACCGGACTCGGCGCCGACCGGGAGTGGCGTTCCACATTCGGTCGGGCCCGGCTGGGTGTGGCGGTCCACGCTCGGTCAGGATAAGTCGAGCGGTGTCCAGGCTCTAGCTCGAGAAAAATATGAATCAGTATATTTCCGCAATGTCCATCGCCGAGTCAGGGTATCCACCCGACCGAGCAAAATCCCGACCGACCATCAGCGCCGAGTCGGATCATCCTCCCAACCGAGCATCATTGCCGAGTCAGGGTACCGACCTGCCCAAGCTACATTCCCGAGTCAGAAGAAATACCAGATTGAAAGACTAATAGCACGAGTAGCCCGAGCATCTGACACAAGGTCAGTCTGATTAACTGGCTCATCCTTAATGAGACAAGACGTCTCTGACATGGCAGAGGGCTTTCCTCCCCCTATATAAACCCCTTTGTGGTTCTAGAATAGGGGCTGCTGCCATTCTGCAACCACGCCACTACTTTGTGAGCCTCATTTGGGTCCGAGCCGAGTGACTTGAGCTTTACTCCTACACAAACCGAGTCATCCGAGTGAGAACCGGTCTTCGCTTGTCGACAGGATCAATATGCAAAAGGAGTTTTTTGGTTCCTTGAAAGCAAGACTTGCTTCACATAGATTTGTCATCTAACGAACTAGAAAACAAAATTTTAGATGATAAGAAGAAGACTGTTTTATTCCTTCTTTTCCAAAGTTGCTAAGACTTGCTTCACATAGATTTGTCATCTAACTAGAAAACAAAATTTTAGATGATAAAAAGAAGACTGTTTTATTCCTTCTTTTCTAAAGTTGCTAGACAACCTGAACAGTCACCGTACTACATGGTTACCTCATAATGGCAAGTTGGAAGCAACAATCCAATAGTGTTTGCACACCTTAGAGCATCCACAATGGGGACATTTGGAGAGAGTATTTCTCCAAATATACCCAAATCCCAAATCTCCACCACTGGAAGGGGTGAAGATTATGATATTAGAAATCACCGCGCAAAACTTTTTATTTTTTTTAATAAATAAATAAAATGGGTTGTGCAACTCACAACTAAAGCAGAGCACGCGTGCATGCTGCCTAGCACGTGCATGTGGGTGGGCCGGCAGCAAGGGCAAACCAGTGTTGCAGCTTTCTCTTTAGTTTTTTAATTTTTGTTTTTTTTAAATTCAATATATTTATCAATATTTGCATTGATTTTCAATTAGCCAACATTGCCAAATGGAAAAGTTTGTGAAGTCGACAACGTTCAATTTTTGAAACGTTGAGCAACGTCCATTTTTTCTATATATACATCATTTTTTCATTATCAAAATTTCATCAATTTCAACTTATTTCATCCATCTTACTACAGCATTTTTGAAGAGAAATGGATCAAAATTCCATTCATTATTTTAGGGATTTTCATCCATCAATTTCAACTCTCCAAATATATGAAAATTCAAGTGGAGAAAATTCTCGAGTTCGTCCTAATCTACGACATCCTCAATTTCCATTTCCCAAACAACACCAACATAATTTCCAACCTTTTCCATACCCACACTATATTATCATAATTTTCAAAATTATCCAAATTTTTTGAGTAGCGACCGTAGAGCTCCATTTTATACATGTCCCCCAGAATATTGCCAGAGTAGCCAATATTTCATGCAAGTTATATCTCATGAAATATTAATATTAAATTGATGGATTTTCATCCATCAATTTCAACTCTCCAAATATATGAAAATTCAAGTGGAGAAAATTCTCGAGTTCGTCCTAATCTACAACATCCTCAATTTCCATTTCCCAAACAACACCAACATAATTTCCAACCTTTTCCATACCCACACTATATTATCATAATTTTCAAAGTTATCCAAATTTTTTGAATAGCGACCGTAGAGCTCCATTTTATACATGTCCCCCAGAATATTGCCAGAGTAGCCAATATTTCATGCAAGCTATATCTCATGAAATATTAATATTAAATTAATTATATTGAATAATTGTCAAGATATGTATATCAATATTAAATAAAAAATTTATAGATGAAATATATTAAATTGAAAATTTTAAAAATATAATTAATTTTATTTAAATGTAAAATTAGAAGTAAATTAATAAATGATAGTGAGACCCATAAATATTTGGCTGGTGAGATATTTGGTTGTAGAATTTGGGAAACTTAGGAGTGGGATATTTAATAGGTGGGGTCATAAATATTTGGTTTGTGAAATATTTGATTGTGAAATTGGGATATTTGAGGAGTGGGATATTTGATTGATGATGTGGACATGGGGACCACAAATATTTGGGAGAAATATTTACTTTATTTTGTAATTTTTATTGCTTGTTTCTTGATTTTACTTATTTTTGTTTGATTTGTTTTATTTAGTTGGATGATGACATCTTTTTGGAAATGGTGTACCTAAATTACAAAAAATGGCTAAAAGAATCGTTTCTTTAACTATAAGTTTTTCTAGTTGTGAGAGGAATTAAATACTTTTGAGGGGGTAAGTATTTAATTACTTTTGGATACAAGTTATTTCATGTTACAAATTCTAATTTTTTGGATTCTGGACCACGAGAACTATTTGTTTCAATCTATATCTTTTTACCCATACTAGGGACTGGTATTTATCCCGATTTCATTCTCTCGTTATCAGTTGATAGGGTACAAGCTATACTATCTAATTATTTTTATCGATAGTCTTTCATTAAAAATACGAAAATCAAATTTTTTTTGTCTTTTTATTTTCCGCTTTTAAACGCCGAACAATGCAAAAGAATTAAATGAATTAAAAATCTCAATTTTAATATTGTGTACAGTGTTAACTACTAATTACTAAATATATATTCAATATTAATATTTTTCTTTAATGTAGATCCATACAAAGAAAGAAATAGACTGATACAAGAAGTTTAAACAATTTAGTCTATGTTCAATTCAATGCCAAGATTATAAACAAAAAGAGAAGACAAATAGAAAAAGAAGTTGATATGCTACTTGCTAGTGAAGCAACTATGACACAAGGATGGATTGTTGATGGTGGAGATGAAGATGTAAGAGAATTTCACGAAGAAGAATTTGTATCGGATGAAGAAGAGAAAGATGCCATGGATTTTGAGTTTAAATCCGATACAGAGAAAGTGTTGGAGAAATATGGAGATAAACTAGAAGAAGAATCAGGGATATATGATTATATGAGTTATTTTGTGTACTTTTTCTATTTTAATTGTATGTTGAACAAATTATGCATATTTTAATTAATTTTAGATATTAAAAAATGTTATATATATTTTATAATTATTTAGGCGGGTGGTCGTCCCCCGCCTAGCACTTTTTAGAACACTGATCTTCTTTATTCCATAGATTCACTAAGAGCATCCACAATAGAGCAAATATTTGGTCCCAAATATTTATGGTCTCCATGTCCACATTATCAATCAAATATCTCATTCCTCGAATATCCCAAATTTCACAATCAAATATTCTATAAACCAAATATTTATGACTCCACCCATCAAATATCCCACTACCAAATATCTCAAATTCCATAATCAACTATCTCACCAAGCAAATATTTATAGGTTCTATCATCATTTTATTAATTTACATCTAATTTTACATTTAATTAAAATTAATTATATTTTTCAATTCTTCAATTTTATATATTTCATCTATAAATTATCCATAAAATTTTTTACTTAATTTTTATCTATATATTTTAACAATTATTCAAATAATTAATTTAATATTAATATTTCCATGAGATGGAGCTTGAATGAAATATTGACTATTTTGTCAATATTCAAGGGAACATGTATAACAGAGTTCGAGAGCCGCTACTTAAAAATTTTGGATAACTTTGAAAATTATGATAATATGGTGTGGATATGGAAAAGGTTCGAAATGGAAATTGAGGATACTGTAGATTAGGATGAACTCGAGAATTTTCTCCATCTGAATTTTCGTCGATATTTGGAGAGTTCAACAAATCCCTAAAATAATGACGGAATTTTGATCCATTTCTCTCTAAAATTTTAATAGAAAGATGGATGAAATAAGTTGAAATTGATAAAATTTTAGTAATGAAAAAATGATGTATATATATAAAAATTGAACGTTACCTAACGTTTCTAAAATTTAACGTTGGCAACATTCACAAACTTTTCCATTTAACAACATTAAAATCAATGCTAATATTGATAAATACATTGAAATAAAAAAATAAAAAAGTTAAAGAGAAAGTTGCAACACAAGTGGGCCCTACTATTGGACCACCCACGCACGCTGTGTTGCAATCGTGAGCTGCATAGCCTATTTTATTTTTTTTTTAAAATAGAAATCACTAGACAATTTTTTGCCCAGTGATTTCCAATATCCCAATCTCCACCACCTTTCAACAAATCCCTAAAATAATGACGGAATTTTGATCCATTTCTCTCTAAAATTTTGATAGAAAGATGAATGAAATAAGTTGAAATTGATAAAATTTTAGTAATGAAAAAATGATGTATATATAAAAAAAATGAACGTTACCTAACGTTTCTAAAATTTAATGTTGGCAACATTCACAAACTTTTCCATATGACAACATTAAAATCAATGCAAATATTGATAAATACATTGAAATAAAAAAAATAAAGACAAAGATGCAGCACAAGTGGGCCTTACTGTTGGCCCACCCACGCACGCTGTGTTGAAATCGTGAGCTGCATAGCCTATTTTATTTTTTTTAAAAAAATAGAAATCACTAGACAAAATTTTTTGCCCAGTGATTTCTAATATCCCAATCTCCACCACCTTTCAGATATTAGATATTTGGAGAAATACCCTCTCAAAATATCCCCCATTGTGGATGCTCTAAGATGGATCTATTGGATTTTCATAAGGGATTATGTTTGATCTATATGTTCCTGCCATTGATTGATTGGCGAAGCTGAATTTCTCATGTTTCTAGTTGATATAGTTTCCATCACCCTCTCCATTGGAATTGTGGCTTGGGGTTTTAAATAGTTGAATTAAGGTTGATGGTGAAATTGATATGAAACACAAGTTATTAGGTGAGCTTCTGGCAAGTATGCCTTCATCGCAAATGGCTTCTTTACAAAGTGGAAACATGATCTAGAAAATGATGGGTTCTTTTTAATACCCAAAACTCTAAATTAAAGATGGGTGTTCTTTTTAATGATGAGGCAAAAAATCCATTAGCATCTTGGAAAAGAGCCGATTAATGCATGAAACATAAGGATGATAATTTTCCCCATGGGTTAGGAGTCCCGTGAGGAAAACCTGAAACGGGGGCAGGTTCGGAAAGTATTTTCAGGTATGAGTTCGGGTTCGGAGATTTCAAATCCCTGCAGTTGAACGGGACGGGTATGAAAATGTTATCCTCGTCCGTAAGTCCACCCCAATATGACACAATGGGAGACGGGGATGAGGATAGGGACGGAGATTCCTTGATTAGTTCGGTAAATGTTAGATGGGAACTGGAGATGACTATCCTTTTAGAATTATTTTCAAGGATGGGAAGCAGAGATGAGGATTTAATTCCCGTGGAATCGGAGATGGAGATTCCCTGAATATATATAACCGGGGATGGGAGCGAGGATATAATTCGGAGGCGAATACGAGGATGGCAAACCCACCCCTGCCGGCCCCATTGCTATCCCTAACGAAACATGATCCACAAGACCAGAAGTCCAAGTAATTTTTCAAAAGATTAAGGAATTAAACCAGTCTGAGTAATCTGGCAAGATTCGTGCTAATCTTTATCAGACCTGGAATCTCATGACACCGCTCCCCGTACGTGGTGGGTTAACCTTGAACTCCTCGACCGCCACCTTTATCTTGTCAAACCCTGCTGCCAGTGAAAGAGCAGAGGGAAGAACTCGAGTTGCACAAATATCCACCGGCAAATCCAAGTCTTCCACTCCCACGATCCCATCAGCGTCGATCTCCAGCCCCCCTTTGTGACAACCACGATCTGCATTTACCTAGCAGAAAGAGAGATAAATAAGCAAGGAGAAACTGAAACCGAAAAGTGAAAAGAAGAAAGTGAAGGAAATGTGGGTACATGAAACTCCATCTCCGATCGAGAACGGAGAATCTTGAAGCGACGGAGGGGGAGACGCAATCGACATGGGAGATCAGTTCCAACTATGCTAATGGCGCGTGGGAGGCGGCGATTGAGGAGATCGAAGGGTGAGGGTTTGGAGGAAGACGAAGAGAGTTGGAGCAAGCTGAGCGCTAGCATCTCCGCCCAAGAGAGCGAGCGAGAGGATGGGGCGAAGGAGCGCCCGAATGCAACGGTCGTCTGCGCTGGATAAGATTGCCAGCAATATATATAAACGATATGGGCTTCATGGGTAATGTGCTAAATGGGCCTTCATTGAATAGACCCAAAAAGACTTCTGGTTGCATTTATTAAAAAAAAAACTGTCTTTCTAAATAATTACGAAAAAACCACCATTTTATTTCTTTTCTTTGCTCGTTTATTTCCCTCCAAATGAACACGATCTAGTTAAGAATGCATCAACATCAAATCACAAGGCAAATCCCAGGGAACGCAGTCGGATCCCAACACACCGGCACCGGCGCCTCCTCTTCCTGCAAATTTCCCCCCCACTCCCTCCTCAAATTTTCCGTTCAGTCCCACAATGCCACCCCGTCTGCCCCCACTGGCGTCGGTGCTCCACGCGGACCCTCCCACCAAGTCGTCGTCGACCAACCCGGACAGCTGCACTCCATTCGACGACGGCGGTTCACAGCCATCCACCATGGCCTCGATCCAGACCTTGTCGCACGAGCTTAGTTCAATAACTTTTTCGTCCCCAACGTTATTAACACCGGAAGCTAAAGTGAAGCACGTAGTAGAAGCAGAGCTCTTTTTGGCGAGCAGATGGAGCATCTCGTCCTTGAAGGAGCCGAGGGCGGCCTCGGCGAGGTGCGTAACCTGCGGGGGTTCGAGCGCGATGGCGATCTCGGCGATGAGATGGGAGAAGGGCTTGTGAGTGACGGGGTCGATGCCCATGCCCGTCAGCTTCTTCTTCAACTTGGTGTTCCAGTGGTTCTTCACGTCGTTGTCCGTGCGCCCCGGCAGCTGCCCTGCTATCATCGACCACCTGCTACATCTAACTAATTAAATCTGAATTAAATGCAAATTTTAATATAGATTTAAATTTATTCTACCTGTTTCCCAGGACGCCGTGCAGTTTCACTATTGTCTGTTCCTCAGACTCCGAGAACTCGCCGCGCTTGAGGTCCGGCCGAAGGTAGTTTGTCCACCGGAGTCGACAGCTCTTTCCACATCTTTGCAATCCTATTAAAAGAAACGAAAGACTGAAGTCGCATTTATAAAGCAGAGTATTGTTAATCAGATTGGATCCTACTTTACTAACTCACCAGCGTTCTTCGGAATTAGACGCCAATTGCGAGTGCCGTGTTGTTGGATGTAGGATGCGAGCTTGGTGTCTTCTTCCGGCGTCCACTGTCCTCTCTTCACGCTCTCCCTCTCGCAACAAGGAATCCTCCCCATCTAGCTACTGGGTTTATTAATTAAAGTTTCAGACATATATAATCAAGCTTCTTTTCTTTTCCTTGTCTTGGGGAAATAAACACTTTGAGAAATTAATTAAACTAATTGCTGCTGTTCATCTTTTTGTATGATGTTTGAAATATATATAGCGGCGGAGGAGGAGTGCATGTGTGGGTGCAAATGGAGTATCAGGTGGCTTGAGATGCATGAATTGGAATAGAAAATTCAACGCCCGTCGAGGGCGTGAAGCGGAGGCAGGTTGCTCACCCGCACCGCAAGGAGAGCCTGGTCAAAACTAGTCTCCTCTTCTAACTATGTTCTTGGTTGTTGACTAAGTATTCGTCTCTTGATGATGCTCCTTTCATGGTATTTTTCTCCATTTATGTCATGCTTAATTATTTTTGTTTAAATTAATTGTTTCCGTCAAGTAAATCTCGAACACAACTTGAGTAGCTGTCCTTATTTTCGAATTCCACGTCATATTAATCGGGCTTTGGCTACTGATTGTCAAAGCCCATAAGCCCACATATAAATATGAGAAGGGTAAAATCGATATTCTGACAATTCGAAACCCTAGTCCCAAATCGCCAATCGCCAACCTAACTATATAATCAGCGTCCCAGAGCCGGTTGTCCGGTGTCGGAAAGGTTGGGAGGCGAAAGAGCGGACGCAAAGCTGCAGTCATGGTATTGGGACACCGATCTGCTCTATTTCTCCACCAGATTTGAAAGTTGTGGTTTCTTTTCTTCTAAGTAGTGTTATTTTCAATATAGAATGAAAATTTGTAGGGTGGGGCGGCACAGATTTGTGAGGCTATGTTTTTGTTGCTTTCATTTACAATAGGGAGTGTTTGGTGATAAAGGAGCATGTTTGTCCGTAATATATATTTTTTAATTGTTTTTACGATCTGCGATGCTGCCTTAGTCTACTTCCTAAGCCATGTCACACGATTGTGCTGTGAACATCAGTTGAACCAATATATTTTATGGAGTTCCAATTTTGAATTGTAACCGAAGGTTTGTTTGCTATCTAGCATTAACTTAATCGTTGGATTGGTGCGATCAATCATCTTATAAATTTCTTCTCAATGAATATGTTTTCTTTATTAACAAGGGAAATTTAGATTGAACTGGTACTGATTTATAGAATCCATCTAAGCTCATGCTTGGTGCAAGTCAGTTCTCGTATAAGATTTTGTTATATGCTTTTTCCAATGAAAAATGTCAATTTAATCTTCATTTTGATTTAATAGATGAATCAGTTGTTTTATGAGGAAAAATGTAATATTGGCACTGGAATTTTTATTAGAGATTAAATGGTATTAGAATTTGAATGCATTCTTTTAAGCATTAGAGTGACCGTAGTATAAAATAAATAAATTTTGGAGTTATTATCTATTTTTCTAGCCTCTGAGTACTCGTTAACACAATAAATAGTGTTCAGGTCATTTACATCTGTAGGCAATAATTCTCTTGGGATCTCGCATGTTTAACTCTAATAAATTTGACTTACCCAATGAGAAACCTCCATCAATTTGGTTTTTTCTTTCTTTTTAGAAAGTTTTATTCTGTCATGATGGCTGATATTGCTGATATATCATTCTATTCTATCTACAGGTGAACGTTCCCAAGACCAAAAAAACTTACTGCAAGAATAAAGCTTGCAAGAAACACACCCTCCACAAGGTCACTCAGTACAAGAAGGGAAAAGATAGGTTGTCGGCTCAAGGAAAGCGCCGTTATGACAGGAAGCAGTCAGGTTATGGTGGACAGACGAAGCCTGTTTTCCACAAGAAGGTATCTAGAACCATTGTTCCGAAGCATTGGCGATCATTTTCAGAATTTACTTCAGCCTATTTACAAAGCATATTATGAATAAGTTTCTGCAACATTAGTTTCTGTTCATAGTACTTGCAATTGTTCATGCAAGAAGTGTTGGTTTGCAGGCAAAAACAACCAAGAAAATTGTGTTGAAGCTGCAATGCCAGAGTTGCAAGCACTACTCTCAGCACCCGATAAAGGTACACTTGTGATAATCCACTGGAAATTCGGGATTCTTAATCTGGAACTGATTTATCATTGTTCTCCTCTTTCTCTGCAGAGGTGCAAGCATTTTGAGATTGGCGGAGACAAAAAGGGGAAGGGAACCTCACTCTTCTAGTTCTATCTTTTGGACATTTCATGCAATTTCCAACTTTACTTATAATGGTAGATCTAGTTTGTTATTGGAGTTCTTGATGCTAGTTATACCGCAAATTTATTTGTCCTTGCTTGACATCATGAATGAACAGGTAAAACGAGTATTAAGTTATATTTTGTTGCCCATGTCTTTTATGTTATAAAAGAATGGACTTGCTTTTGAATTGACTGCTGGGATTGTTTGGTAATGATCTTGTTTGGTGCCCTACTGAGTTGAATGCTTAACGCCAGGAGTTACTGCTCAAAGTGAAAAAGATAATAATAGGGGCGGAATTGTACTCGTAAGATTTCTTGACCAAGGGCTGGGATGATTAAGGTGGCGTTTAGTTTGATTTATTTTTCAGAAATTTGTATTTTTTAGTTTTTTAAAAAATAATTTTTTTTCATTCTTTAATTTTTTAAAAAATGTTATGTTTTTTTTTAAAAAAATAAAGTTAAAAAATACAAATCAAATATGTTTTTTAAAAAATCGTATTTTTCAAAAAAAATGAAAATAAAAAATAGATTGAAAAATACAAATTAAAGGTTCCCTAAATTTTTCATCCATTTTTACCTAGTTTCCATTGATTTGTAGAAATTTGGCTTTTGTGTGAAAAAGTTTTCCTAACCTAGTTTCCATTGATTTGTAGAAATTTGGTTTTTGTGTGAAAAAGTTTTCCTTACACTTTTCCATTCAAAGATAAAAGTGGGATAAGAATCACCTTTTTAAAATCCACTTCTTTTTCCCTTAACCTTGTTATGGAAAAGAAAATTTTAATGTAAATCGAAGTTGGTTCAAATAAAATCCGAACTCTGTAACTTTAATGAATTTAAAAAAATTAAACAATTTTTTTGTTAGGTTTTTCAAATTTTCGGTGTTGTACCTTTTCTATTTCGGGGCTCGGACAAGATCAGTTTCAGGTAGATTTTTTTTGGGATTTTAAAATCAAAATTTGAAAGCAGAAAACATAGGTATAAAAGGGAAAAGGTCCTCCATTTTAATGATAGAGAACGTGAAATTTTAACGTGAAATTCAACGTGAATGACGTGGCACTTTTTATATACACGTCCGATTGTCGCTCGGACAGTGGCGGCGGCCTCCGGCCGCCGCCCCGAACAAAACTATAACCTGGGGGGACGGGTGAACCCGTCGAGGATCGGTGCAATTGGGTTTCATATTGGATTCACGTTGAATTTTTCATGTTCCCAATCATTTTCCTTTAGAGATATCCTTCATTTGCTTACCGGAGAAAAATTCAGCTCACATACTTTCTCCAAAAATCATCCACTGCAAACAAGGTGGACAAACAACTGTAACGAGTTGTATTAAATTAACCATTTAGCCTGGTGAGCTTCGTGTTTAGCAAAAGGTGATTACGGTGAGCTTCGTGTTCCGGAAGCTTACAGTGATGATCAACAATGAGCAATAATGGGCAATGAACGCAAAGGCATTGACAGAGAGCGAACCAAGGTCATTAGCAATGAGCATGAGGCTTCAGATAACAGTCGCATGTAGCCACAAGAACTAGAAGCAAGGATTAGGGTAAATGAAGGTAGAGATGAGGGCACAAACAAACAATTAAGATGTTTTAATTCCCTTCCTTACAGTAGTGGACCATGAGTAAACTATTCCATGGATTCCCTCCTTAAATTCTTTCTCCTCTTCCTTTCAAATAGTCTTAAGGAATCGAAGCTTACCCCCCAGGAAACAGAGAAGAATACAAAGTGTATTAAACACAAACCAGATAATTCACAACACACACACACACATTCCCATCAGATTCAAACTGTCCCAAATGCAAATTTATTTAACAAATGCAGAAATAGACCATAAACTTTGGGTTGGATAGACCATTTGCATCTTCGTTGACAAAATGTTGCTCTGATTAAACAAAGATTATATGATAAAACAACATAAAGTGGTTAAAAAAATAAAAGTAACACAATGGATAAAGTTTAGTGATGACAAATATTAGATTGAATGACGAAGCATATCAGATTGTTCCAAATGCAGTTTCAAACTTTCGAACAAATATATAAATAAACCGTGAAATTTAGGTAGGGCAGACCATTTACATATAAAACAAAATGCCGTTCTGAACAAATAAATATTATATGGAAAAGTACCATAAAAAGTGATGAAAACCCAAAAGAAAAGAGCTCATAAAATGGAGAAAGTATTCAATAATAGATGGTAGGTAAATAACACTATCGTGAATGAGGAACAATATGAAATCCAATTGTGACATAGCTATTACAGAAGTTTCCTTGCAGCTGGAGGAGCAAGTCCAGGAATATCCATTATGTCTTTGTTATTTGGATGCACAAGCTGGATTACCAGAGGAAATTTTGTTACAAATAACTAAAATTAGTAAATGACAGAAAAAGATGGAATTTCATTTTTATTTTCTTTTCCATCGAGTTTGCTAATTTACATATCACTATAAAAAACTAGCAGATTAATTTTTACTTGTAAAATCGTAATGTTTTGACCTACAGTGTTTTTCAGGTAATGGTTGTCTTATTCAAATTGTAATAAAGTTCTCAAGCTCTTATCACTTTACACCTCCTAAGCATTAACAACATTGATTTTTTGAACAAAATAATTCAATGATGATTATGCCATGCCTATGACACATCATGTGCAAAAAAATATTAATTCCAATTATTAAGAGTAAAATGATAAGAGTTTAAAAACTCTTCGAAGCATTTTGTTATAAGACATTATGTAAAGGAGATAAATTAAAATGGGCAAACTGAAATTTCAAATCTTATTTTGTCATTGATCATCACCTTGACCTAATGGTGCAAAACCCAATAATAAAATGGTAAGATTTTTTGCAAAGGTAGGGAGAAAAAAGTGTAATATCAGATTCAACGGTTTGAAACTCTGGGGGCAAGCTGAAACTTTCTAAGTCATGAATACATATTCCATGTTAAATATGCTAACTGAGTTTCATAAAAGCCTTTAATCAGCAAGAGGAAATCAATTTAGTCCAGATAAGTTGGAGTCTAATAGGCTAATTCTAGGTGATGGATTTTATATTTTAGTGAAATCTTCAATAAGGAAATTAAATGAGAATCAAGGGTTAATGCTAAATAACCACCCACCTTTACAATTATAATTGCTATAACTCCCATCACTATAAGGAATAGCATGGCCATTATGCACCGATCAGTCGCAACCTAAAATACATAATCAGAATAGTAGCCGTGAATCATGATAAGTTTGGAACTGAAACAGGACGATAGATAAGTCCTGATCAATCCTTGAGAAACCAACCTGTCTACCAATTTCCTTCACCAGTTTAGATGCCTTCTTGATTGAAAACTGGATTGAATCAAGTTCATTTACGATTCTACTCATTTGTTCAGTCTGCCATATTTTAGAAGGTATTAGGAATACTAGAAGCAATGTGTTTTCTTGTATCTATAAGGTGACTATTAACTGACCTGTGCTTTGAGTGAAGCTGCAGTTTCTGCTCCAACATTGATGGTCTCTTCGATGACCTATGTATTAAATCAATCATAGTTAACTAAATACCAAAACTTTGCAAATAACAATGGAATAGCACGGGTAAATGAAAACCAATTTAATTTTCATGTTACAAAAAAGAAAAATCTTAATTAGAATACTAGAAACTATCATAAATAGAAGAGGAATAATCAGTTCATTAGGCATTCAATATACAAGCCAATTATTTTCCTTTCCTCGTTGAACAATACATAAGAAAATGTTCCCTTTACCTCTCAAATGAAATATGAACAATAAAAAACCTGTGTGATATCAGTTATCTAAATAAGACTTAAGGATGAATTACCACAGTGCAATTTGAAGGAGTTCAAGCATATCTGAGTGACTCAATCGAGGAAAGTGGGGTCAATTTAGAGAACAATATGAAATCAAATCGAAGGAATAAACCTTCTTTGCCCTGTCAATAGTCTGATCCGTTTCATCCATCATATGGTTTCCATGATCCATCAACTGTTGATTTGTCATCGCTGAGTCAAGAAATTCAGGTTTTAGATTTTCTCCAATTGTGTCTTGCAAAAAATCATCAGAAGAAAACCATAGAAGATACTCTATTAATCTCAGTGCATTTAAATGTGAAGTCAAGTTCAATGTGAATAATGTATCCAATATTGACAAATGTGACGTCAAGAGTTCCAAACAATACTACTTGATCATATCCTTTAGTTTTTTTCAGTGTGATTAAATGCATTTGAATTTAGACAATGAAACAATAGGGCCACAAAGAAGAATTCTTACACGATGCCAATTGAACATTTTCTTCCCCAAACCCATCGCCACCAGGTCCGTCAAAGAGATCAATCCTTTTATTGTCACTTGCATGCCTGTATCAACCAAAAGCGATTTATAAAGGAACCATTGCAATGTTTAGTTAAGAAATCATAGCCAAATTGACAACTTAATGTGTTTGAAAGTGAAACGCAAGGATCATTTAGCTTTTATTTGTATTTCCATGTTACTCTTCTTCACTAATTTAAGCAATGGAGTAGCAGAAGGTATAATCATCAATGGCATAAAATTTCTAACAGACATAACTCACATCAACTTCGCCTTAGTGGATGACCACAGATCATGTACTAGCAGAATTTTCAACAGTGTAATTGAATAATTATGTTAGCACGATATTGTTTCCAATTATCATAATACTAAATAGTAAATGCAGAACAAACTACAGATTTTTGGACGTATTACTCAAACATTTTATGATTAGCTCATAAACCAAAACTCAACAAAAGATGACCTCCTAGCTATTCTGAAACTCATTAAATAAATTGATTAATAGAACTAATACTAGAATAACAATAAAGCACAGCCAATGCTCAAAGCTCCCGCCAATGCAGGGGAAGGGTCAATTGTATGCAACCTCCCTACTTTGCAAGAGGCTATTTTAGAGACTCGAAACCCAAGTCACACGGTGACAACGTTACCTTTGCGCTAAGGCTCCCCTTCAATACTAGAGTAACAATAGAATTACAAAAAAGATAAAAGGGCGGCATTGTCAATGGCAATTAAAATGGATCATCTATAACAAGAAAGCCCAAAAATTTTATAGTGTTGTCTCTAACAGAAAATTCTTTGAAAGAGCATTAAAAAGAATAACTCAAGTTATATAGAACATTATATTCTCTCAAAAATTGCAAAATCAATGATGTTGCTATTGAGAGTAAGCAAAAAAAGCATGAACCGATAACTAGACTAAATGCTAGAAAAACTTAGACCAAATCAGCCCAAACTAGATTATCTGTTTGCTAGCAACATATAAGCATTGATGGAACCGTTTTTTGTGATTACTCTAAACAAGACAGACAACCAATTCATAAAGAATAACTCAAATTGCCTCAATAAATGAAAAATTAGTGATAAAACTATTAGAAAATAAAGAATGAATTGTTTGTTAACTAGACTAAATACCACTAAAATTTCAACCAAATCAAACCCTAGCTAGTATATCCATTTGCAAAAGCATTGATGGAAATGTTTTCTGTAATTACTCTAAATAAGAAAGATAAACTAAGAATTGCATTTATGATAAAAGGAAACATAGAGACTTTGCTTCACACGGGTTCATTATCTTGTGTTTCTGGTTCTCCAATTTCCAAATTGTAAACCTCACTAACGTGAACTACCAAATCTCAGAAAAGCAAGATGTTGATGTTCCACTCCATATCAATGGTACATTTTATCAACGAGAAGGCCACCATGCTTTAACCAATTGATAATTAAGAAAAATTGTTTACAACATTCTGCTGTAAACATAAAAATAGGATGAATGCAAAAAAGTAGGATAAACGCAAAAATTTCATAAACTTCAGATGAGGAAAAAATAAATAGCAGGGACAGAACAACTCACTGCTTTTTCAGAGCAACATATGAGTTCAGTTCTTTAATCTGTTGAAGCAAAGTCAATGAATTAATAAGTTGATGTTTGCAATAAAAGGACAGTGTAATCAGGTATTATAGGAGTTTCAAGAAAATGGCACCATTGATTGTTTTCTCTCATTCAGCATCTTGTTTGTATCCTGTGAATTCCTAGTCTCCTCTTCCTTCACGACCCTTTCAAACTCCTTGATAAGTCTGATGTATACAATTATTCAAAGTTCCAATTATAAGACAATTGTGATTATAGGGTACTGGCAACAAAAAACAGTGAAAAAAATATCAGAGGAAACTAAATAATAATAGTGACTATTCTTTAACAAAGAGTATTTCTATGAGTGTACCTCTTGCATTCCCTCATCTTGTCAGTCAGTTCCTCTAACTGTCTACTTCGTCTGTTGGCATCCTTGATCTTATCCAGTTTCTGGAATCCATTTCTGTAAATATATCCATAAGAAATCAGGACAATGAATCATTGTTATATGTCACGTAAATTATCTAAACATACAATAATTTCCAGCAATTAAGGAAGGCTGCGACTTCTGAACCACAATTATGCTAGATGCCAAGAGCATTAGTATTAAGTATATGGTGTTTCTACCTTTTGGAGAAAAACAGAAACATGAAAAATAGTATACTTACGTAAGAATATTTTTTTCCCTAATTATTTTTTTTAACCATACAATAATCGATATGTACCACGATGGTCTATTGTCATTTGCAAATATCTATTGATTAGGAGATTGTCGTTTGCAATATCTACTAAATTAAATTCCAAAAAACTTTTTTAGCAAGAAAAATAAATTCCTCCTCGTCCTACAGAAATGCATTGTTTAAGAAAGGTCATTAATTCTTACGATAAAGCCCGAAATATATCGTTGATCTGCCCTTCTGTAAGGGCCAATTCTTCGCTGACATCAGACAAGTCCATTTTCAAATAGGAACTCTCCTGGACGAGATTTACCACCTCTACCAATCAAGATCGACCCTTTCCCGACGTGAGCACCAAGAAATCCACCTCCCAAATCCAGCAAAGGATGCCCGTTTTAAGAACACCGACTTCAGCTCCCGCTACGCCCCACGATGACCACGCGACGCATTACAGAAGACGACCAGAATCCATCCACGGCGGCCAGATCCAGTTGCTGCGTGCCGCCAAGGCTTCAGATCGTGGCCGATGAAGTCGAGCCGGGGGGATCCTAGAAATCGCCGGCAACCGGCGATTCTGGATTCGATCTAGGCCGAGCAGGACACGGCGGGAGGTGGGCGGATCTAGGGTTCATAGAATGGGCGTGGAAATCTCGTCGTTGGGAGCACGAACGCGACACGAGGTCGCAACGGTTGCGAAGCTTTCTCGACAGCTCGAGCTCTTTTGTTACCATTTTTAAGGTTGTTTATTTGAGGTTTATCTATTTATTGCCACTTTCTATAATTTGAATTTTCTGTTAAAAATATATACACTGTCATGGTCACTAAAATATTGAATTGAATTTTCCTTAAAGATCCATGCTGTATTTTCTGTATTTTTTAAATATTTTTTCCCTAAAAAAATAAAACAATATAATCCCTAGTCAACTAGTGATTATAAGAAAAAACTAGTGCAGTCATAGCAGATAAAATAGCGATCCAACATTTGACATCGAATTATAGAATATCTTAAAAAACCTCTTAAATTATATATATATATATATATATATATATATATATATATATATATATATAAAACTATCAACACTCGACATCTTAAATTATATTATTATATATATAAATTTAAATTAATTAATAATTTAATTACTATTCTTGCACAGTCAACGTCATATTCAATCATATTCATATATGCATGACATAAAAAGAGAATATAAAATTTCTATAATAATAATAATAATAATAATAATAATAATAATTTAAGAATATATTATCCAATTTAAAAGCTAATAAAACACGTAAGACAACAAAAATTATTAAATTATTTGATTCAAATACCAACACCAAAAATAATTTCTAAAGACACATTGAATACTAGAAATAATCTTCTAAAGACACATTAAATACTAGAAATAATCTTCTAAAGATACATTGATTTCATAGAATACTAGATAATAAACATCTAAAAATTCATCATTTTGAAAAAAAAATACAATAGAATATTATTGATAAAAATTAACTAAAAACAATTAAATAGATATTTAAATAATTTTAAACCTCTAATCCTAACTCGATAAGGAAAAAGATAATAAAAAAGAGTAAAATTTTTTTAGGTTCTTGAAAAGACTTGGATATTTTTTAAATTTCAATCTTGAAACTAATTATAAATATTTGAATGAATTTTGATTTGATATATTATAAGTCTTGTGATTTAATCCGAATCAAAATTTATGACCTCTCAAAACTTTCATAGATCTTGCTCTAATTTTACTCCGATCCTGTTACAATCCTATCCGATCTTGTTTCGATCCTGTTATAAAAATCGATTCTGCACGATCCAAGATCGATTTATGCATTCAAATCGTATGATCCAAAATCACTATTTAACAAATGTGGAGTCCAGGATAATAATTTTCAGATTTTAAAGTTTTTTTGCATGAATAATAATTATGTTACGTTCAACTTCTATTTCAAAATCCCAACTACGATTTTTATCATTTTTCTGTATAAAATATTTTTTTATTGTTTCTCTAAAATAATTTGATTTAAGTATCAACCCAATGTTCGTAGAATCACGATCCTACACAGGATCGATTTGGGATCAGGATCGGATCGATCAGGATCGGATCGTAAAATCGTACGATCCTAGTAAAAACCCTTAAAATGAAAGAAGATACAATTTCTATTAACATTGTAATGATAATAATCACGTTTAACTTCAAAAATATTCCATTGATTACAAGATGATCCAATTTAATTGTCAACCTATTAGATAATAGACATCTAAAAATTTATCATTTTAGGAAAAAGATATAACATAATATTATTGATAAAAAACTAACTAAAAATAATTAAACAGATGTTTAAATAATCTTAAAACTCTAACACTATCTCTATAAAAGATAAAAAAAATAATAATTAAAAGACTAAAAATCTTCTAAGCCTCCGAAATGACTTTAAATAATATTTTTTGAAATTTAACCTTAAAAATAACTATAGATCTTTGAATGAATTTCGATTTCATATATTATACATCACGTGGTTGAATCTGAATCAAAAGTTATGACTTTTTAAAACTTTCACCGATCCTGTTCCGATCCTACTACGATCCTGTCCGATCCTATACGATTCTGTACGATCCTATCCGATCCTACGATTCTACGATCCTACCGATCCTGCTACGAAAATCGATTCTGCGCGATTCTGGATCGATTTGTGAGCTAGGATCGTAGGATCGTACGATCCTACGATCCAGGATCGCGATTTTACAAACTATGTAATCAACCTAAACATTTGATTTGTTGACTACAAAATTCAATATTTTAAAATACAAATTGCCCATTTAATCTCAGTGGTATTTTTATTTTTTTTATAAAAAAGGCAAAATTAATGGATTGAAATCCATTAATTTTCAACAAGTTGATTGACGCAGCAGCTTAATAAATTAAAATAAAAAAATATTTTTCCCAAGAAAGATAACATTCATTATATTGCCCATTGGATCCGATGTGTACATTTTTAAATAGTCAGATCTTAATTCAGATAATTACTCAACCATTTAATTTTTAAAATGAAATAAAAACACAAATACACACTTTCGATTCTTTAATTAGCACCTCTCCTATCACCTCTGCAGCTACCTCACAAGTACTCAAAAACAACATGAAGATTAAATCACCCTTAGAATGAATATGAATTATCCATCAATCTATTCAACTTACAAAAGATCCATCTAATGGCGGATCGAGTCATCCAAAGCTTCTTCTAGCATTGAAGGTGGGTCATTTCAGACCATGTACCATCCGAGTCATGACTTGATCCTTGTGGCTGGGCTGGTGCTACTGGCTTTGGGGCTATGCTTCTTGATCAGGCTATGAGACACTTCTCTTCATGTCAAGGTTGCAGAGATTATATACATGCTGCATTATGCTACTATGCGAATTCACAATAGCCAAAAGAGGTTGTGATCGAAGCGAAACAAAACATAGCTGGGGTTGAAGGATAACTACAAGAAGTAGTAGCAATTAATCTTCACTATATCCAGTGGTTGTGGGGGGTACTGCAACACTTTACGCTAGCTAGTTTCTCCACAGCTACTCTGATTGAAGGGAGAGACATTGCTCACTCGACGATAGTTCAGTTGGGAAGTCTCACTCAGTAGTTTTCTTCATCTATATTAAGAGTCCCATTAGTAGCTATATTGATGACTCAATTTTATTTTGTGGAATGGACTAATGGCTAATGCGTACGGTGTTGACACCTTAAAATTTGAGGGTCAAAATTTGACAAAGTCAGTGTGCCCTTATTCCCCACGCACTAGCCAGAATCATCCGGGCTAATAGTCCTTGTGATTTATCTCCTCCGTGTTGACCTAGGAGAGATTAGCGAGGGCGCTAAAAACGAGCGAATCGTCTTTTGCCACCTCGGTTAAAAGGAGTCAAAATTCAACAAATGCTGAAAGTCACAGGAGCTCTTACAGCTGAATTGTTTGCAATTGAGAGTAGTTTGGAGGCACCTTGGATCTGAGCTTATCACCCCCTTAATCATTATTGATACTGTAAATTTGGTTTGTGAATGGAACAGTCCCTCATTCACTGGCACCTTTTGGCATTCACTAACACCTTTTTGAGTACGTACCAAGTAAATAAACATGCAGACTGTATATCTAAGCATGGAGTATGGACGCAGCATTCTTCGGTAAATGAACTGCAAGATCCTCTCTTGGACTGTATATCATTTAAACGAGACAACTTGCTTCTGATGTTCATAGGATTCTTGTTTTACAGAGGAGGAGGAATCATTAACCGTTAACTACTGCTAAGAATTTTGCTTCAACATGAAGAGTTTATTTTCTCTACGTAAAGAAAATCAAGGAAAATGAAATATACAACAACATGAGACTAAACTCACTAATATGACCTTGACAATTATAATGAAACATACAACTTAGCTCTTATATATGGCCTTGAGGATTATAATCAAAATTACGAATACAGGAAAAACCAATTAATTCAATCAATAGATACTATATGTTGTATTAAATCAAATAACAAAAGGAAACTCTGACATATCCATATACTGGCTGTCAAGAGGTATTTCCACATGAATTAAACCAGCAATTTCATAATTCACATTGTTAAGTATACAACTCTGCAATCCCAATATAAGACCTTGACAATTATAAACAAAGATATCAACAACTGTCTATCAGATATGCTTCCCATAAGAAAAAAATACACGAGAAAAACATATCCAGTAATCAAGCTAAATAAAAACACAGGTGAGACTAAGGAATTCAAGCAGTACATGATAAATGTTGTACAAAATCACAATAACAAAAGGAAACTCTGATATTCAAATACTTGTTATCAAGAAGTTTTTCCAGATTAATCAAAATATCGAACTTCATAAATCATATTCTTAAGTATATGACATACAAATCTTTAATGAAATATACCACTCTGCAATTCCTATACATGATCTTGACGATTATAAACAAATATCACAACTATCTATCTGATGTGTTCCCACAAGAAAACTAAACAAAAAACATGTCCAGAAACAAAATCAAACAAGAACACAGGGAGAACCAAGGAATTCGAGCAAGGGATACTAAAAGCTCCATTAAATCAGAATGACAAAGGGAAACTCTGACATATCCAAAAACTTTTTATCAAGAGGCATATCCAAAAACTGACACTCATGATTCAGATCTCGCAACTATTGACACTTTAATATCTCAAATTTCAATTTAATAACAGCATTAAACGAATTAAAGGATATAAATATATAAACAGTGAAGCAAAACAAGCTCAATTCTTGCAGATTTGCTGAAAGAAACTCTAGTCATCTCCTTACTTGTTTGGAGGAGGAGGAGACGAAGAGAGCAATGAAAGTGAATTCAGCCTTTCCAAAACCTTACCACTCTCCACGACAGTCAAAAGCATCTTGAACCTCTTCAAGACCTCATTTTTATCAGAATCCATCAGCATTTTCCGTTTCTCAACCTTCATATTCCACGCCGCGACCTTCTCCTTTCTCTCCGTTTCAGCAAGTTCCCTCTTCATCTCGTGGAATGCAAACGGCGGCGAGCCACCCGATGCCTCGGCCGCCGTCTCTGGCTTCGATGGAGACGGCCCCGCCGGCTGGTCCTGGCGCCGCTCCGCGCATTCCTCGGGGCGGCGCTTACGGAGGACGCTCGATCGGTGAGCATGGGGGCGGTTTTTGATGATAGCGTCCATGACGCCGGCGATCGTCGTTAAACAACGTCAACCGAAATCGAAGGCCAGGAGGATAGAGATTGGAGACCTCTCTCCTTCACAGACGCTCCCAACTCCGGTGGGCCTTTCTTCTACGGTCGATTAGGAATTAGGATCGCGAATTAGGTGGTTTTGATAGGGAATTAGGGTTTAAGAAATGTGCCGACGAAATTTGGTAAACAACAGTTTGTCTCTCGAATTCGTAATAAGAATTACTAATTAACCTCGATAGTTTTAATAGAAGTGGTCGTATTTTAACTTTTAAGAAAGATCCGATTCAGCAGGCCTTGCCCTTGGCGTTGGCGACCAAGTGAAGGACCGGAATTCTTTTATTTATAAATAAAAAAAATCCATTTATTACTAGTATTGTGTAGCGTAATATTTTTATAGTTAAATACGTTATATTTTGATCATCTGAACTATATGAAAAATGAAAGACTCAAAATCAAACTAAATAAAATTTGGGGATCCAATCACTTGACCAATCGCAGCCGTCCATGAATTCAGCTTCGACGTACGGTCGATCAAAGCATTCGATTCCCAGTGCCTTTCCTCGCTAATGCTCCTCTCAACCTCAACGCAGCGTCGCCCCAACCCAATCACTACGGTGCGGCTCCGGCGGAGCCGATCGAACCAAAACCCCTCATCGCCGCCGGAGAACGACCGCCATCTTTCTCACTTGTGCCACAATGCGGGGGCCCTCCACCGGCATCGTTTACGGCGGCCTCAAATACCAGGTCACAACAGCAACAACTAATCCAATTCGATTCTTCTTTTTAAATCTCCTCATCCATCTTCCTCCTTATCTCCTTCTCCGGGCGCGATGCATTACCGACGTCAAGGCTGACGTCGACCACACCAGCTTCCTTGCGGGAACCCTCAGCCTCAAAGAGGAGCACGAGGTTCCTCTCGCGCGCGCGTCGTTGATCTCGATCTTATGATTTTGTGGGCGACTCCAGTGGTTTTGTTTATTAGGTGCATCTGATCCGGCTGTCTCCCTCCGGATCGGAGCTTATCTGCGATGGCCTCTTCTATCACCCAAACGAGATCTGGAATCTCAAGTTTGCCCTTTCGATCCCAGAATTTTCTCTACGGTCTTCACTTATGGTAAGTAACTTGATGTTGGAGTAATGGGTGGCAATGCGCTCCTGTGGAAGTTTTTTTTTAAAACTAATTAATTGAATATGGAAACGGATTGACTACTTTACGAGTACAGTACTGTAGAATAACTCCTTGGGTGAATGAGAAAGTATTATCCAAGGTTATTCGAGTGAGAAAAGGTTGTCCGATCTCATGCCTCTATCTTGATCGGATGAGAGCATGAGCGAGATCTATGAACACGAATTCACAGATATTAATTCGATCATACATGAGTATTATTTTTCATTTTCATAGATTCCAAGAGGTGTAAATTTAACTATGACCTATTTTATAGGTATTTTTTCTTTAAATAAGACGTGAATTCTGAAATGTTGAAATTATCTGTTGCGAGTACTTCCTGATTTACCTGACAACCAATAGAAATTCTCGTAGGACATACCAGAAGGATGCTCTATGCATACTACTTCAAGCCATGGGACAGGACATGCCTTTGGCTTGTGTGCCTAACAACGACGACTACATAGCTTGGACGTCAAACGAGCTATAGATGCACATGAGATCTTCTGTCTCGAGATTCTCTCTGTCTCCATGTCCCAACTCGTCGGCGATAGCCGGCGAGCCCTCCGATCGCTAATCAGACATCATCATTAGTCTCCGATCGTCGTCTCGAATCAAACGATATCCTGGGAGAACAGTGAATCGGTCGAGATCGTCGCAATTGCAATTTCGCCGGATTCGACGGTGAATCCGGCGAGATCGCAATTGCGATGATCCCCGACGGATTCACCGTACCCCCTAGGATATAGTTTTGTTCGGGGTGGCGGTCGGAGGCCACCGGTGGTGTCTGATCGATGAACAGAGGACTCGCCGACCATCACCGACGAGTTAGAATACAGAGATAGAGAGAATCTCAGGACAGAGAATTTGTTCTCCTATAGATGTGCCTTAGTTGTCACGTCCCAATGATATATTTATATGTAAAATTGGATGTTATTCTTAGTGATAATATGAAAAATAATAGATACTGAATCAATTAAGTCAATACAAATATCAATACTATATAAAAGAATTAATATACTAACCGAGAAATAAAAAGTCATATTATTATAACAAAATTTAAAATTTGATACAGAGAGAAAATTATAAACAGAGGCAGTGAAAAATAAATCAAGTAATTCAATATAAATTCAAATTCGAATGAGATCGACAATTATGACTTCTGAGCGATACGATATATACTCTACTTGCTAATATGGAAATAAATAAAAAAATAAGGGATAGTGAGTACAATGACTCAGTGGGTATAAAAAAAATAGTACATGAACAACATAGTATAAGGATATCAAAGGAAGCAACCTCAGTAATATTACTTACTAATGAAAGTAAGTACACCAATATAATCATATGTTAACAAAAGTATAAACAATAACATAACGATCTCCTAACCCGATCTATCAAGCATGACTCAACATGAAGTCATCATAGTATGAATGAGTTAAACTAAACCACATAGGTTAACACTATCCATAGGCGAACCTAGTTACTACAATTTGTCCAATTAAAACTCAAGGTAGCTAGATAAAATTGTTAAATACCGAGTTTTTAGAGGGCTAAATGGAAAATTTTGAAATATAAGGGCTTAGTTGTAATTTTACACACTTGGAGGGCCTTTTTGCAAAAAGACAAAACATTATAAACCCTACTTTTCCTCTCCTCGTTTCAGTATTCCCCGATGTCCTCTACCCCGACGTCGCAGCGAGCGACGTTGCTCGCTGCCGCCGCGCCCTCTGCTCTCCTCCTACTTCTTCTTCGTCTACATCGACTCACACGAAAGAGGCACGCGACGCGTCTCTCTCCTGAACGCGCCGCTACCCTCACGCAAGTAGGCGACGCTCCTCACGCAAACCTAGGTGGTAGCCCTCTCCCTTGCACAACAACCCAAGGTCGCTGGTCCTCTCCACAGAGCAATTAAGAACCACCAAAGACGAGCCCGTGATCCCTCCTCTCCCTCTTGAGCTGTCGCGATCACGCCCTTCCCCTGGGTGATTTTTCCTCTTCTTCCATGCGACCACAGTCAATCCACCGCTAGCCATCTCAGGGCCATGATTTGGATTCGTTTGGTTGATCATGGAAAGTCCTCTTCGCTTACGAACTTCTATAATAAAGGCGGGTACTTTTCCTTTGTACTCTAGTAGTTCATTTATCTTTAATGCATGACTTGTTATGTCTGAATAAGTTTGCTTGACCTTGTTCCTTGTTGTTGTTATTTTATATCGCCTGTTGATACCTTTCATGTTTGACCATCGAGTTTAAATCGATAATTCGTATCCGTACAGTCTCTCGTTGGTTTTCTATTCTGTAAAGTATCGCTCGTACACGAGTATTTACTTGTTTATTAAACACCACTAGGATGGTTGGGATTGTTGGGGCAATCGACCCAAGTATGATCGGAAAGATCATGATTTTGATGTGTGTGTGTCAATATGTTAAGGTTAGGGTGTTATATTATTTTTGATATGTGTGAATGAGTCTTGCAGGACTTGGTGAGTCATACATGGAGGACACATTCGAGGGACGAGAGCCGAGGTAAGAAAACTCCAAGGGCAAGCCGGGACGTGGACTTCAAAGGGCCCACGTGAAGGGTGGCATGGAGGCAAGGCGAGGGTTTGCGTGTGCATCCGAGGGATGATAGCTAGTGGAAGAAAACTTCAAAGGGCAAGCCAAGGGAGTATACTTGAAGGCACACGTGAAGGAGGGTCATCGGAGTGAGGAAGAGTGCTTGTATAAGTTGGGCAGTCGATTGGGGGAAAATCAGTCGACTGCCAAAACTTCCCGAGACATCAGTCGACTGCCCATGGGGCAGTCGATTGGTAACCCTGAAAACTAGCCGTTGGCTAGCTATTAAGGCGAGGCCAGTCAACTGCTCCAGGGCAGTCGACTGGTATCGGGCTGGACAGCTTTTGGAGTTGTCCTTTACTCTATTTAAAGGGTGACTTTTGGGCAAGTCAAAGGTACGGTTCTTGAGGCTACCATTGTGCTGTTTGTGCTAAAAGTCCTCAGCTCTTCCTCTCATTCTCATTTCCATCTTGTAAAGAGGAAGTGGACAACCTTGTAAAGGCTTTCTCCACCTTGAAGGAGGTTTTTCATAGTGGAGCTTGTGCACGCGTGTGGGCCCTTGGATTAGTCACCTCTCTGAGGTGGATACCAAGTAAATGAAGGTGTTAGCATTGTTCTTATTGTTTTTATTTGTGTTTGGCTAATAATTTTTGTAGAGAAAATCGAAAGCAAATATTCACCCCCCCTCTAGTTGGGCGCCACGATCTAACAAGTGGTATCAGAGCCGGATCATTTCGTAAGAACTAACCGTCGACCGGAGCATTCAAGGAAATGGCGTTTCAAGAGGGTTATAGCACCGCAAGGCCACCGTTCTTCGACGGCAATGTCTTCGCCTATTGGAAAGGTAGGATGAAGTATTACCTCATGAATGACATCGAAAATTGGTTGAGTGTTGTAGACGGATTCGAAGTGCCAAGGAGCGAAGGAGGAGAGCCTCTTCCTATGAGAAATTGGTCAAAAAAAATTATAAGAAAGGCTCAAGCCAATGCAAAGGCCACCACGATGCTTCAATGCGGATTATCAAAAGAGCAACTAAACAAGGTGGGGTCATTCAAAACCACGAAGGAACTTTGGGAGAAACTCATCAAACTCAATGAAGGGTCAAATGAGTCAAGGAGGGCCAAAAGGATCTTTTGGTAGCACAACTACAATCGCTCACAATGAAGGTCAATGAAATAGTAAGTCAATTACATGGAAGAGTCAAAGAAATCATCAATGAACTCCATGTTATTGGTGAGAAGATTGAAAATAGGGATATTGTAAGGTACGTACTTGATAAGTACTATTTTTGTTGATCATTTTAGGTTCTAAAATCCATATTTGACCCATATTTTACTTGCTTAATCTCGAATTTACCCTAGGTTCTACGAATTAATTCTATTTTTGGGCTTTATTATAAATCTTTATACATTTGAAATATTTTGGCACTAAATCGTGAATCTACTTTTATAGGCTTGGAAGGATCATGGACCTAGGTCATGCTGGGTCAAACTTGAGTCAGAAGTAGATCCGGATCGAGTGATCAAGCACCAGACTAATATGGGCCGTTTGATTCAAAAACGGCTAGATCTGAGCCATCTGCGAACTTTTGATGCAATCCGAGCTAGGGTTAAAGCTAATCAAGCACTCAGGTCAAGATCTGAAGGTTTCATCCAAATCAGAGATCATTCAGTCGTTGGATCAAGCTCAAGAGGATCTTGACCGGCCATTCAAAGATCAGGTAGATCTGAGTCATCCATTATAAATCTGGAAGATCCGAGTTACTGAGAGGCAGATCCTGACCCTAGATCAAGATCTGGAAGGTTTGGTTCAAATCGGAAGATATCCAGCCGTTGGATGGAGTAAAGAGAATCACAGCCGTCCATTTTCAAACTATATAAACCGTTTCCTTCCCCGATCAGATCTGTCGCGTCTTCGTCGCAGGGTAGTTTTCGTGTTCTTCAAGTTCTTCACTGTTTTCTTCAATTCTTCTCATCCGATCGCGCGACCGCATTGATTCAGAACTTAGATTGAGTTCTAGATCGTCGGAACTACGACTCAATGAGGATTTCAGCTCAAATTCGTCACTAAACAGAGCAAAGTGAGGGTTTCACCAACTCTGCCATTCACCTGATCGAATCTCCGTTGTGTTTCATTCTTCATCCACCTGAGCTAGCTGGAGGGTTTTTCGAGTGGCTCTGATCACTCCTAAGTCATCACTGCAATTCCACACAGCGAGTTTGAGGAGATCGGATGAATGTATTCAGCTGGACGCAAGTTTTGAGCTAAATTGATCGCGGAGTCAAAAATTCCAGCGATTTGTCAAGCTAGGGGGTTCATGGCTGACTCTTGTGTGACAAAACAAGAAGTACTTGTGCTAAGGGAAGCGATCGATGCTTAGTTTCTTTGTGAATTTTCGTTTCTAAACAGTAGCTTCAATTCTGCGTATCAGTTATCATTTCTGAATTGTGTATCAGTGGACTTAGTTTTTTCTGAATTGTTAATGCATTCATTAGTTCTTCAATTTTGCAAGTTTATTAGATAGGTTGCCTGTTCAGTGAACAATTGCATTAATCTCAGCTTGCTTCGCATTTAGATCAGTGCTTGCGTATCAGATTTCATTTCTGAACTCTAGTTTTCATTTCTGCAAATTTTAGTTTACAAGTTTCTGAAGTTTGTATCAAGTGAACATTAGATCTTCTAAATCTTTTCTGAACATTAGATTTGTGCAATTAATCTCAGCTTGCTTGTTTGTTTCTGCATTCGGATCGTTGCTGCACTTCTGCCTTCATGTTCTGAATTTCTGCATTCATTTCTGCCTTAGGTTTGTTTCTGAAGTGACCAGTCTTCGATTTCTGAATTTCTTCACTCATTCATGCATAGCATTTCACAAATAGCTTTGCCTTCTAAGCTGAAGTGATCAATTTCATTTCTGAATTGTTAGCTTATAGCTTCTGCAGTTAGTATCAGTTTTTCAACATATAAGTTTGTTTCCTCTGCGTATCAAGTTGTTTCATTACTGCATTTTGTATTAAGTGAAGCTTCGGCATTGAGTGGTAATTCCTGATGTTCAACACAACTTGTAGTGTACTATTGCATTTGATATCAGATTTGTTCTCCAAATTCGGCTATATTGCATTGGTTGATTAAGTTCCCCATTGGTTGAGTTCGTTAGTTGAAATTACCTAATTTAAGTTCACCTAGTTAAGTTTCTTTTCTTTTCATTGTGATTTCATTTCTGATTGCAAACAAAACCCAAATCTTATTCGAAACCCAAAAATATTTGACGACACATAAATTCGAGCTTGAACCAAACATCCTGAACTAGCCCTAGGAAAAATACGACCTGTGACCCCTTTACTACATTTAAATTGTGAGCTAGGGTTTCCAGCAGTTGAAATATCTAAATTTGAGAACCATATTCATGACATCTATCTTTTGGGTTCCATCAGTACTACAATCTTTCCCTAGAACTACTTTGTGAGCATCCATGGTTGATGCTTACAAAGTATCTAGGAATATTTCTTTGGACAAATTAGATGATTTATTTTGTGAATTCGAATTGCATGAGCAAGCTAACATTTCCACTAAAGAGAAGGGTGTAGCGTTTGTTGTAGAAAAGGAAAGGAAAAAGAAGAAGGAAAAGAAGAAGGTCGTCTACTCATCATCATCCGATTTGGAAGAATCAAGCACTTCAATGGATAGCAACCAAGAAGCCTACATGGTAAGGAAAATGCGAAGAGCTTTTAAAAGTTTTTCTAACAAGTCTTATGGTAGGAAAGGTTCAAAGAGTAAAAGCAAGGAAAAGAAAATTATTTGCTACAATTGCCATCAAGAGGGACACATGAAGAATGAGTGTCCGCAATTAAAGAAAAGAGAAGAAAAGAAGGAGGAGAAGAAGAAGGGTGAGAAGAAGAAATCCATGGGAAAAGAAAAGAGTGCCACAAGCCTCAAAGCTACTTGGGATGATCCATCTTCATCGGAGGAAGAAGAAGATCATGTGTCACACTTCGCATTAATGGGAGTGGACAACTTGGAATCATCCGAAGATGAAAAGGAGCAAGTGATGAGGAACAAGAGAGTTCAAGTGAAGGTGAAGGCTCATCATCGGAATCCGATGTGTCAGTAAGTGAGGTATATAACTTACCCACCTCTACGCTTGTTAAAATAATTGCTAGTACAAATGATGATTTAGCTAAGGCTAGAAAGAAGGTTAAGAAATTGAAAAATGAAGTTTGCATGTTCAAATTAGAATCCATGAAACTTAAGAACAATATGCATGTTTCCCCTTCCATTTCACATGATTCATGTTTAGAAAAGGAAAATAAGGAGCTAAGGGAAAAGGTAGAAGACCTCACCAAGGCTCTTGAACAATTTTAAGTTGGCTCTAGAAATCTTGACATGATCATTAATAGTCAAAGAGCCGTGTATAACAAGGCGGAGATAGGTTATAGACCCAAAATCAAGGAGGTGACATTTGTTTCACTTATGGGTAGGAAGGGTGCCTCTAGGAAGCAAGGTGTTAAGGGAAATGTAAAGAAGACATGGGTACCTAAGAAATATTTAAATGATGTTTGTGGATCTAGCATTTGGGTACTGCAAAAGCTTGTGTTTTCCGTGTTGTTTAGGTGAAGGTGAAAGAAGCCTAAAAAATGTGGATAGTGGATAGCGGGTGTTCAAGGCATATGACCCGGGATGTAAGCAAATTCACCACCATTAGCTATCTAAGAGAAGGAATTGTGTCATTCAGAAATAGTGGGAAACTCAAAATAATTGGTAGGTGCACCATTGAGGTATCTCCTACAATCACAATTCATAAAGTACTTTTAATTAAGGATATGAAATTTAATTTGCTTAGTGTGAGTCAACTTTGTGATGCTGGGTATAGGGTTGAGTTCCATGCTAAGAAATGTTTAATTAGACAAAATGACTCCGAAACTATCATGTTAGAAGGGTATAGAGAAGCAAACCTTTACTATCTTAATCTTTCTTATGCTTCTAACATTTCTCCTAAGTGCTTCATATCCAAAGAAGAAGAAGAATGGTTGTGGCATCGGCGGCTTGGGCACATTAATATGAAGAACATTGCAAGAGTTGCTAAGATGGAGTTGGTGAAGGGGCTCCCAATGATCAAGTATGAAAAGAACAAGATGTGTGATGCGTGCTAAGAGGGTAAGCAATCTAAATCATCACACAAAGATAAAACCTTAACTAGCACTTCTTTACCTTTAGAGTTATTGCATTTAGACTTATTTGATTGTCATAGCACACCTTCAATAATAGGAAGTGAATATTGTTTGGTAATTGTAGATGATTTTTATAGATATACATGGGTGTATTTCATGAAACATAAGGATGACACTTTAGAAATATTTGTAGGATTTAGTAAACGGGTTGAAAATGAGAAACATCTCAAGATCAACCGAATTAGGAGTGACCATGGTGGGGAATTTGAAAATTTAAACTTCTCACAATTTTGTTTAGAAAATGGGTACAAACATGAATTTTCATGTTCAAGAACCCCACAACAAAATGGTGTGGTAGAATGAAGAAATGGGGCATTACAAGAAGCCGCTAGGACTATGCTTAATGTCTATTCTCTACCAAGCTACTTTTGGGCCGAAGCGGTAAATACCGCTTGTTACATCCAAAATCGGGTCTTAATTCATAGGTTTTTAGGGAAAACTCCATTTGAGTTGTGGAATGAGAGAATTCCACAAATTCACTATTTTAGAGTTTTGGGGTATAAGGTCTACATTTTAAACACCAACGATGATTTGAGCAAATTTGAATCTAAGGCGGATGAGGGGATATTGGTTGAATATTCATCCACTAGTAGGGGATATAGAGTGTATAAAAAAAGGTCTAAGGTAATTGAGGAGTCATCTAATGTGGATTTTGATGAATCAACTAGCACTTACCCTAGGAAATCTTCTATTCATAAGAACATAGAAGAAAGTCAACCCCTTACCCAAGAAATTCAATACCTACATTTAGGGGGCATTGATCAAGGGGAGGGAGAAGTGCATTGGAGGATGATCATCATGTAATAAATGAGCCCATAACCTCTAGGACCTTAAGGCACCACCAAGATCACCCCATTGACCAAGTAGTTGGAGATGTTACTCAAGGGGTAAGGACTATGTTTTATTTTAGAGAACATAGTAGTCAAGTTGCCTTGATTTCTCAACTTGAACCAAAATCTATTGATGAGACATTAGATGATGTGGATTGGGTCCTAGCCATGCAAGAAGAGTTGAATCAATTTGAAAGAAGTGAAGTATGAGAGTTAGTTCCTAGGCCCAATGATTGTACTATTGTCACTATAAGATAGGTTTTTAGGAACAAGTTAGATGATCAAGGAAATATTACTAGGAACAAGGCTAGATTGGTAGCAAGGGGGTTTAATCAAGTTGAGAGTCTTGATTATGATGAAACATATGCCCCCATAGCTAGATTAGAGTCTATTAGGATTTTATTAGCATATGCCGCTTACATGGGTTTCACACTTCACCAAATGGATGTGAAGTCGACATTCCTTAATGGAGTCATTAAGGAAGAGGTGTATGTAGAGCAACCACCCGGATTTGAAAATCCAAACTACCCTAGTTATGTCTACAAACTAAGAAAAGCCTTGTATGGATTGAAACAAGCTCCCCAAACTTGGTATGAAAGACTTTCATCATTCTTAGTATCCAAGGGTTTTAGGAGAGGTACAATTGATCCAACCTTATTTCTAAAATCTAAAGATAAGAATATTTTTGTGGCCCAAGTGTATGTTGATGATATTATTTTTGGGTCAACAAATAGTGAATTTCTTCATCAGTTTATTAAATGTATAGAAAATGAGTTTGAGATGAGTCTTGTGGGAGAATTGACTTTCTTTTTAGGATTACAAGTCAAGCAAACAAATGAAGGGACTCATGTATATCAAACCAAATATGCTAGGGAAATCATAAAGAAATTTGGATTAGAAAATGTTAAAGTAGCATCTACCCCTGTAGGAACAAATGTCAAAATGGATAGTGATCTTGAAGGAAAAGTAGTAGACCTAAAACAATATAAGAGCATGATTGGTAGTTTGTTATACCTAACCGCTAGTAGACCAGATATATTATTTACGGTAGGTATGTGTGCAAGGTATCAATCATGTACCAAAGAGTCTCACCTAGTGGTAGTAAAGAGGATCTTAAGGTATATAATGGGTACTCTTAATATTGGGCTTTGGTATCCTAGAACTCCAAATATTGAACTTTTTGGATACACCGATTCAGATTATGCGGGTTGTAAACTAGATAGGAAGAGTACTAGTGGAGAATGTCAATTTATTGGGTCATCGTTAGTTAGTTGGAGTAGTAGGAAGCAACCATGTGTTGCCTTATCAACAACGGAGGTCGAATATGTAGCCATGGGTGGTTGTGTATCTCAACTACTTTGGATCATGCATACCTTAGAGGATTATGAGCTATATTACTCCAAGGTCAAGGTTTTATGTGACAATGTAAGTACTATTAATTTGACTAAAAATCCCGTACATCATTCTAGGACAAAACATATTGAAATGAAACATCACTTCATTAGGGATCATGTGGAAAGGGGAGACATAGAATTACATTATGTTGAGTCAAAGTCAAACATTGCTGACATATTTACCAAGTCTCTTCCTGAAGCGGAGTTCACATCCTTAAGAAAGGGACTTGGTATGTAATTTGTATAAGTATATGATTGACCTTGGAGTAATACAATAGGAAGGTGGTGCATGATTCATTAGGATGATACAAATGATTCACTTATGCTTATGACATATTATAGGGTTATTAGATGTATCACATTATTGAAAATATACCAACTATGGGGAAAGCAAATGTTTAATTAATGGACATCTTGCCCAAAGATCATAGTTGGACATTTTAAACAATTTGAAAACGTTCCTGTGTTTATTTGATATGCCATGGGTGTGAAAAATGTATGATTTCAAAACTAGGTTGAAACTTTGGTACAAAGTTAGAGTTTTTCAAGGAATTTGAACTTTTATCGAAAAGTCAAACATGTTTGGATTTTTCATGAAGTAATATTTTTCCCTATTAGAATATATCATATGAAACATATTTGCAAATTTTCATAATTTTTGAAATTTTTTGGAATTGTTGGTGAGTTTATGAAATTCGGCAAAAAACCTAAAATTTTAGACTGACAGAGTATCAGTCGACTTCTCCAGGGGCAGTCGACTAATATTTCTGATTTTTGAAATTTAGATGTTTTTCAAAATTGAAAAGTTCTCCCGTGAGATGCCATGAGTTAATATTGCTTTAGACAATCCTTTTGATGCCGTCAAAGGGGAGGATTGGGAGGTTTAAGTTAGGTTTGGAACTTAACTTATAATTTAACTTTGGTTATGATGAAAATTGAAAATGGGAGAGGGCATAGGTTAAGGGGAAGGTTACCTCCTGGTTTTTACTATGTCTTGTATTTTCAATTACTGTTGTTTTCCACTAACTTAAATATATTGACACACATCAAAAAGGGGAAGATTGTTAGGGCAAACAACCCAAGTATGATTGGAAAGATCATGATTTTGATGTGTGTGTGTCAATATGTTAAGGTTAGGGTGTTATATTGTTTTTGATATGTGTGAATGAGTCTTGCAGGACTTGGTGAGTCACACATGGAGGACACATCCGAGGGACGAGAGTTGAGGGAAGAGAACTCCAAGGGCAAGCCGGGATGTGGACTTCAAAAGGCACATGTGAAGGGTGACATGGAGGCAAGCCGAGGGCTTGCGTGCGCATCCGAGAGACGATAGCTGGTGGAAGAAGACTTCAAGTGGCAATCCAAGGGAGTATACTTGAAGGCACACGTGAAAGAGGGTCGTCGGAGTGAGGAAGAGTGCTGGTATAAGCTGGGCAGTCGACTGGGGGAAATTAGTCGACTGCCTGAACTTCTCGAGACATCAGTCGACTGCCTATGGGGCAGTCGACTGGTAACCCTGAAAACTAGCCATTGGCTAGCTCTTAAGGTGGGGCCAGTTAACTGCTCCAGGGGCAGTCGACTGGTATCGGGCTGGACAACTTTTGGAGTTGTCCTTTACTCTATTTAAAGGGTGACTTTTGGGCAAGTCAAAGGTACGGTTCTTGAGGGTACCATTGTGCTGTTTGTGCTAAAAGTCCTCAGCTCTTCCTCTCATTCTCATTTCCATCTTGTAAAGAGGAAGAGGATAACCTTGTAAAGGTTTTCTCCACCTTGAAGGAGGTTTTTCATAGTGGAGCTTGTGTGCGCGTGTGGATCCTTGGATTAGTCACCTCTCTGAGGTAGATACCAAGTAAACGAAGGTGTTAGCATTGTTCTTATTATTTTTATTTGTGTTTAGCTAACAATTTTTGTAGAGAAAATCGAAAGCAACTATTCACCCCCCTCTAGTTGGGCGCCACAATCTAACAGGCATTAGAGACACCCTACCTAGTAGTTTAGTTGCATATCTCTTGATTTTTGGTTGGTTTCTAATATTTGTTGCATTTGTAGTTGCATTGTTGTTATTCGGTTAATTGTTGTTATTTGGTTGTTTGTGCTTATTGGTATCATGCAGCATACCTGCATCGTTGCATATTGACGACTGTTGGGCTTCCATGTGATTAAGCAGTTGTCAGTCATTTAGTTGCTTTGCCACTCAACCACTTGTTGTGGTGGTAGCTAGAGTGGGAGCAACCGTCCTGTTCTGCCACACTCGATCACTCATGTACAGTGGATGTTGGAGTTGTAGGCAAACAGTTGACACCCTCGCCATTGCTTCCGAGGGATATCAGAGTTGTTGATAGCTCCCCTTATGTATCGGAGTTTTGGAGTAGTTGGGTTCCCAACATCCTGTCCACTCAACCACATATATCTGTGGTATTCGTTGGAGTGCGTATAGTTGTCACAACCCTACCCACTCGGCCACACAGATGTGATGTGTTAGCGGCTTGACTGGCGTCAGAGGTGGCACATGTCATTGCATCATGTGCATCTATTGCATTTATGCATTTTCTTGTGTTTGTTGCATTTATATAAGTTATGGTTGCTACATATGGTTGACATGCATATTTGTTTGACACTATGTTATGTCGTACGTTTTCACGTTGTTTTATACATGTTTTGAGTTCCTCTATTTTCCTAAAGATTGTATACCGTTGTATTCTGTTGTTTCACATATCTTTATAATGTCATGCTATTGTCTATTCATATACCAGTTGAGTTCGCCCGGACTTACCACCCCTGCTTCTTATTTTTGTTTCAGGTAGCAGGTAGTTGCACTACTTGGAGCCAGGAGGGGATCCAATTGCCAGCCCCACGTTATCGAGTTTGTTTCCATATTTGGGTTATTATCGCAGTACTTTATTTCTGTATTTTCGTTATTTCCGCATTTTAATTTCCTAGACTGAATATATTTTATTAGTCCGATATTGTCATAGTAGAGATATATTCAATTTTGGACTCATGTTGGAGTTCGTCGGTATTTCGGATTTCCGTTAGCTCTGTTTCTGCTGAAAGACAATAACGGTTTTCTAGTGTCTAAGTTTAGTTTATTTTTATCATTTATATTGATATAAACTGCGTGGTTGTGCCTTTATTTTCTGTTATGATGGATGAGTCATCTTTTATGTTGTGAGATTATGTACTATTTGTCCCAACTTGTTCGCCGTACAGGGGAGATGTTGCCCAATCTTCGAGTAAGCTTGTGCCTCTGGGGGCGTGATAATATTTGGTATCAGAGCCAAGTTTTTGCAATGTTTTGGTGTTTATGGGTTTACGGAGTTGTTTTACAAGGTCTATCTGTATTTTTGCGGATTTTTCTATTTTTGTACAAAGTCATTTTCTTGACATGGTTGTATTTTTGGGACTTGGCAGTGACGAGACTTCTCCCGGCGATGAGTAAGTAAATAAGGTATATCTTTGATGATTATCCTATCTGTTGCATATATTACCTTGTTTGAGGTTGTATAGATAGATGCTAGATTAGTTGGATAACATACTGTTACTTATATTCTTTAGAATGAATTTAGCTTGATGACTTTGTAAGTAGCAGTATTCGTAATCATGGTCAGGATTAACCATGAAGACGACTAATGGACAAGTTGTAGACTTGACTCAGTTGCAGATAGTATTGATTTACCTTATAGCACCAACCGATAGGTCGGAACTAGAGTCAATTTTGTCCACTCCCTATTTGAGATTTGCATATCGTAGGTATTATGTTCAGTATCGGATTGATTTACTGTAGTATATGACCTACGTTGATGTAGAAGGCGTTGATGTAGAAGAGGTAGAATTAGCTACATACTATCCTTAAGGATAGGAGATTGATATTCCAGTCTATGGTGATGTTGATCGTGGATTAGTCCTATCTGGTTAGTTGATCAAGAGGGTACTTTTTTATTTTTGATTTGCGTTGATGCGAATCATTCATGAGACTAGTCCATCTCAGGATATCAGTTGTTTTGCACCCATGCTATTTAATTGTAGTTTAGTGGAACTTATAGAGATGATTTTTGAGTCACAGAGTGTTGGTTGACAATTATTTTGGAAAGATATTTGGGGATAGTGTTTCTATAAGAAATTTATTCAAGTCTGGATGTGATTCTCACTTGATTAAGCAAAACGATATAATGTAGTTATTGATATTTTAGTCCTTGCTAGCCAGATAGTTGAGGATTGTGAGAGTTAGTGCGAATGATTTGAAAGAAAGAATGGAAGAATAATTGTATGATTGTGCCATTAGTGTTACTAGTTGCATAATAAGCAGGACATGCATTCATTTGTGTTAGAAGGTTTGCGCTTGAAGTTTTGTTCGATTATATTCTGATGACTCTGTTTTTGGTATATGTTCCTACTTATGTGTGTGTTGCTGTATGATTGAAGTGTAGTACGATTGATGTTATTCAAACTTTCGTTAGTTGGGTTGAAGTTGAGTGGAGTGACATATTAGAGGACATATGTGATATATTATATTTACATGGTCTATTGATGGAAGTATTGCTTATGATGTTATGGGTTGACACTTAGAGATTGTCCTTGATTTGTGATCTATGGATGATATTTATGGATTTGTTGAACTTGCAATTAGGGTTTGGTTTAAAAAATTGTGTCGATAATCCTAGGATTGAACATCCTGAGTGTGATTTTGATAAATTGATCAGTGGTCGTTGGTTGTTAGATGATAACCGTTAGATCAGCGATTTTTAGCAAACACTTAGGTTGATACTTTTGTTGATTTGGAGTCGATATTGTATGATTCATCTTGCGAACACTTATAGATGAGTATTTGATGTTGTTCAGAGTAGAGTTGACTCTGGGTATTGGGTTGAAATACCTAGACTACGAATAGAGGATGATATCCGGTTGGCAGAGCGTTGATTAACAATTACTTTAGTGATGTGCAATATAGTACATCTTGAGAGCACCTCAGTATGGGTTTAGCTATTGGGAAGCTAGATTTGTGAGTACACGACACGTCTATCTCACCAGCTGTAATAACTTCCCATGAGATAATCTCTTTGCTTGGTATGATATTGATTTGTAATGCTGATTTGTGATGGATTCAACCAATTCATCAGAAAGCTAAAAGTGAGTAGTTGAGATATTGCTTAAAAGGTAATTGTATTTGAGAAATAAAGTATCACCAGGAGTAGAGTTTTGTTAAATACAAGTTTGTTGTCAAAACTAGTTATTAGAAACTTGCATTATAGTTTTTTTTTATAAACAACATATCTATCCACGTGTATTCCTTTTTCTAGTATTATTAATGCATCTATGGTCATGGACTCATAATTTCACTAACAAAGTAATTTTCAAGTTGTTAGTAATATGAAAGAAGTGTCCTAAGGCAATCGCCTTATGATTGTAAACATTTATTTTAATAAATGAATATTCACTATTTGAGTATACATGTTCGTGTATTTGATTGAGATCTTAAACTCATTTACTGAATGTCCGCAATACAATTCACAGTATAAGAGAATTTGTGATGGGATCACAACTAGTGATTATCTCTACATGTGCAATTGTGAAGTATTGAAAATATCCCTAGTCGATGAATTGATAAAAACGGACACTATCAATTCTGTTGAGACTAGCATGGGTTATTCTCTAATAACTGATTCTCACTGGCTGGTGACATTGGGATGTCCGGAGATAAACATGGATGCTAGTTAAGGGAACTAGTTCATTGGAGTGACTAGCTGTAAAACTTCATATGGTAATCTACATAGATTTGTCAATGAAGTTCTTACTGCAGCTTAAGTGCGATGTTCCTTTGACTTGCGGTGTTCAAGTCATCTTGGTCATAGAGACTTATACTTTAACATCTTAAGCAAGCATCTCCAAGGAGGTGTGGACCCAGGATGATTGGGTATAAGCCGAAGTGCCCGAAGATGTTTGAACAGCCTACAAAGGATTCACCACTCCTTGCGAGGAGATGTATACCCAGGCCTATCGTCGGATTGTTACTCAAAGCCTCTAGCCAGAGCATATCATGTTTAGAGTGTGAGTCTCTAAAATACATGAGAGTAATTAGAAATCCAAAGGACGAGAAAGACACTACTTGGGCTAGGTGTGACGTAGTCAGCCTAGTGGGGACTGACACACATAGACCGTGTCCTGAAACAAGTGGGTATAAGATGGTGAAGGGAATGAGGCACGATTCATTAGAGCTGCTGAAGGGTTTCAGAATTTCTTCTGAGGTCAACCGTTGATCTTTCGATTAATTGGGGGTCATGATGTACTAATAGGTGCCACTCATGACCGTTCTATAATTGGTTAATTATAGACGACCAACATAAATCGAAAGCTTATTTAGTCACACGCACTACGAGTAATCCGAGGGATTTAAAACGAGTTGAAAATTAGATTTTCCAATCAAGAGAAATAAGTCGAATATGAGTTAATCAAAGGCGTAACGGAAACTAAAAAATGGCTAAGTCTTTTGAAGGCTTATTGAGCGAATTAAATGAGTTTAATTCGCGATGGATGCGGCTTGATTGGCCGGCCAAGGAGGGTGCCAAACCCCCTTGGTTTGGCCGGCCACTTAAAGGAGAGAAAACCATTTAATTTGGTTTAATTAATAAAATAAATCTAGCGCGATTTGTTTTATAAATTATGGATAAATAAATTTGTGTAAAGAAATTTATATAAATAAATTTATAGAAATTTATTCTTTTATGGAAATTAAAATGATCCATGGAATGGTTTATTTTAATTTTATAAAATCAATTATGAATTGATTTTTCCATAATAAGAAAGTTTATAAATTTCTTATAAAATTTATTCCATAATTAAAGGAGAAGAAGTATTTGTTTTATTATAAAGTTAGTTATAATAAAACTTGGCTTAAACGGAATAATTCATAAGAGAATTTATAGGATAAATTTCTTATGTAAAATTCCGTTAAAGAGGAGACTTAGCAAGGGAGAAGCCACTATATAAATGAACCAAAGGCAAGCCTTTAATTCCTAATTGATAATTGAGTTATCAAGAGATTATTCTCTCCCTCTCTCTCTCTTATTCTCTTTCTCTCCTTCTCCTTCCCAAGCTAGGGCCGGCGCCCCTTGTCCAAGCTAGGGCCGGCGCACCCTCATCCTTCCCTTGAGGTTGCCGTGAGCTACAAACACCAAGGAGAAGCCAACCAAGAAGAAGAAGAAGCGGATCACATCTCCTTCATTCTCGGAATTTAGATTCCGTTACTTTGGTGGTTAGTTTCCTATTTTTTCTCTTATTCTTCTAGTTGTGCCTTTAGAGAATCTAGTAGTTCTCGTCGGCACAAAACTCGTGGCTTTGCGAAGTCATCCCGAAGAGAACTCGGCGTGGACGTGAATAGAGGCGGAGCTTCCAAGGGACGCTACGGTTGGATCTCGTCCCTTTTCTTCGAGTTACGTGAGGTACTTAGTAAATTAGTTTACTTTTCCGCAAAGTTTTATTTTATGATCATGTCCACACACCATAAGGTTGCATGCTAGATACGTGGTTAGAATAATTTGAGAAATTATTTTATGCTAATTCTTCCGCTGCACGTAAAAATTTAAAATTTTACGAACCCGTATCCTTGTCAACATGCACCCGGTCCCAACACAAGTGTTATCCATTTTGCCTTTTTAGTTCAACACATTGTAGGGTATCTTGTGGCAGTGTGAAAGGTTTAGAAGCTATGATCTAGAAATAAGATCTATTATATGTTGAGTTGTACTTAAATATGTCAATCGGCAAGTAACTCTTTGGGAGTTAATTCCTAATAGTCATCTAAGATATGACCTTAAAGGTAGGGCGCTCTAGCAACGTGCTGGGCCAATTTTGTCTGGTGTTGTTAAGGCTATTATAATTATTGATGGTTTTTTTTTCTCAGATTGGGATTCTATAAGAAGATGAAAGAACTAGTTTGAAAACTAGATTGGCATAGGTCTTGGTTTCACTAGGTTAGGTTTGGTTAGTAACTAGTGTATTTTACCTATCGTTTTTCAAGATGGAATGATTCTTTTCTGTGGCGTAATTATAGAGAAGTTGTAATTAGGGTCTACAACGATGGTATATGCAATGCTCCTGAGGATAACATCACACTAAATTTTATAATGTCCAACTATCTTTGTGTGATCGAGAGGGAAGTTTGGTTTGCCCATGCACCTGGTAGTTATTTGGATAAGTTGAATTCTAAAACGGGTATGGGTGGAAACTATATTTATGTAGCTTTCATTATCTAGTATAATGTTTCATGATTTGCTTTCACACTTTGCATGATAATAGAAAATTGCTAGTGTTATTCTATGCGTAATCAATTGTGGTTATAGATAGGAAGAGAGACAAACATGAACTATAGTTTCGTTAGCTCTTATTCTAGGTAATTAATATAAGCTCAACCTCTTTGTCACTTCTGAAAGTTGGAAGTTTGACTTCGTTTAAGGTCACGTTCAATTACTTTTTAACAAGACACTATGCAAAAAAAAAAAAAATTTATGCAATGTGACCTTTGCCATGACATTTAAAATATTGTATGATTGAATTGTGACAACTTTGAGATTGGTTAAGTCTTTTAAGATGTTCTATGAGATGTGATGGTTTTGGCAAAAAGTGCTTGTTGATACATAGAGACCTTCATCATATTTTCAAGTTTCATGGTCTTCTAGTTGGCATCTTCTAGGGCAGACGAAAATGAAGATGAGTTTCTCGCCCAACATTCATAACATGAATCAGTGTGGTTCTAGGAGGTTCTCTTATTTCATTATGCATTCAACTAGTCTTGCAGAACAAAGGAGTCTAAATTGGTAGAAAAGTCGTCCCAGTAAAATTACCTACTTGTTTCTCCATTTCCAATGAGGCAACCCAAGACAAAATACTAAAATTTGATATAGTAGTAAACAACTTATACATTGTGAAGAGGATTAGAATTTAAGGCACTCTAATGATCGTGTCTGAAGTTACCAAGATCTGAACAAGGGAGTCTGAAGGTAGGTAGGTACTTCCATTTTCAAAGCTTACCACTTTTATTGTGCAATTGTCATGACCCCTTATAGGCTAAATGGTAACTTCTAGAAGATTGATATGATTAGAAAGCTATATATAGAAAAGTAAATGTATTAGGGATGAAAATAAGAAAATGGAGACGCTGTATGGGAGGGTTTATCGGACACTCATCCTTTGGGAGGAGGTTGACGAATCTCAATTGCTGAGACCTCAAAGTATTCAGCGTGATGCAGAGCTAGTCCGTATTATTAGACACAGGATGTCAGAGGCTCAGAATCGTTAGAAAATTTATGCGGATCGGAGATGCAGAATCTTGAAATTCTCCGTGAGTGATCACATATTTTTACGAATATCACCACGAAAGGGGTGAAGAGGTTCGGTCTCAAAGGAAAGTTAGCTCCTCGTTACATTGGACTGTTTCAGATTCTGGAGCGGATTAAAGCAGTAGCTTATTGTTTGGCATTGCCGCCTTCTCTCGCTGACGTACACGGTATATTCCATGTTAAGGAGATATGTACTAAATCTAGCCAATATCTTAGATGTACCAGTTCCACTTCAAGAAATGCCCATGTGGATTCTGGACTGCAAGGAGCATCGGTTGAGGAACAAGATAGTTCGGTTAGTCAAAGTTGGTTGGCAGCATCATTCTGATGAGGAAGCTACTTGGGAGCTCAAGGATACGAGCAGAGCTCGCTATCCTTATCTATTTACCTGAGGTGTGTATGGTTGAGTTGCATTCAATATTTATATTATATTTGAGTTGTTGATACTTGTTGTGGTTAATTAGTACCTGTTGTGGTTTGCTAGCGAAATTTGGGGACCAAATTTTTGTTAGTGGGAGAAAATGTTAAATATCGAGTTTTTAGGGGGCTAAATAGAGAAATTTGAAATTAAGGGCTTAGTTGTAATTTTTTAAACTTAGAGGGCCATTTTGTAAAATGCCAAAAACATTATAAACCCTACTTTTCCTCACCTCATTTCAGTTTTCCCCGATCTCCTCTGCCCCGACGCCGTAGCGAGCGACGTCGCCCGCCGCCGTAGCGAGCGACGCCGCCCGCCGCCGTCGCGCCCTCTGCTCTCCTCCTCCTACTTCTTCTTCGTCTGCATCGACTCACACAAAAGAGGCACGCGACGTGCCTATCTCCTGAACGTGCCGCCACCCTCACGCAAGCAGGCGATGCTCCTTGTGCAAACCCTAGGTGGTAGCCCTCTCCTTTACGCAACGCCCAAGGCCGCCGGTCCTCTCCACCGAGCAATCGAGAATCACCAAGGATGAGCCAGTGGTCCCTCCTCCCCCTTTTGTGCTGTTGCGATCATGCCCTTCCCCTGGGTGATTTTTCCTCTTATTCCATGCGACCATAGTCGATCCACCGCTAGCCATCTCAGGACCTTGATTTGGATTCGTTTGGTTGATCGTGGAAGGTCCTCATCATTTACTAACTTCTATAATAAAGGCGGGTACTTCTCCTTTGTACTCTAGTAGTTCATTTATGTTTAATGCATGGCTTGTTATGTCTGAATAGGTCTGCTTGACCTTGTTCCTTGCTGTTGTTATTTTATATCGCCTATTGATACATTTCTTGTTTGACTTTCGAGTTTAAATTGAAAATTCATATATGTACAACCTCTCGTTGGTTTTCTATTCTGCAAAGTACCACTCGTACGCGAGTACTTAGTTGTTCATTAAATACCACTAGGATGGTTGGCATTAGAGACACCCTACTTAGTAGTTTAGTTGCATATCCGTTGATTTCTGGTAAGTTTTTGATATTTGTTGCTTTTGTAGTTGCATTGTTGTAATTTGATTGAGTTATTCGGTTGTTTGTGCTTATTGGTATCATGCACCATACCTGCATCGTTGCATACTGACGACTGTTGGGCTTCCATGTGGTTAAGCCGTCGTCAATCATTTAATTACTTTACCACTCAACCACTTGTGATAGTTGCTAGAGTGGGAGCAACCGCCCTGTTACACCACACTCGACCACTCATGTAAAGTGGATGTTGGAGTTGTAGGCAAACAGTTGACACCCTCACCGTTGTTTCTGAGGGATATAAGAGTTGTTGATAGCTCCCCTATGTATCGGGGTATTAGAGTAGTTGGCTCCCCAGCATCCTGTCCACTCAACCACATATATCTATGGTATTCGTTAGAGTGGGTACAGTTATCACAACCCTACCCACTCGGCCACACAGATGTGATGTGTTGATGGTTTGACTGGCGTCAGGGGTGACATTTGTCATTGCATCATGTGCATCTATTGCATTTATGCATTTTCTTGTGTTTGTTGTATTTATATGAGCTATGGTTGCTGCATTTGGTTGACATGCATATTTGTTTGACACTATGCTATGTCGTATGTTTTCACGTTGTTTTATACATGTTTTGAGTTCCTTTATTTTCCTAGAGGCTGTACACTATTGTATTCGGTTGTTTCACATATCTTTATAATGTCATGCTATTGTATATTCATATACCCACTGAGTTCGCCAGGACTCACTACCCCTATTTCCTATTTTTGTTTCAAGTATCAGGTAGTTGCACTACTTTGAGCCAAGAGGGGATCTAGTTGCCAGTCCCACCTTGTTGAGTTTATTTCCATATTTGGGTTATTATCGCAGTACTTTATTTATGCATTTTCGTTGTTTCCGCATTTTTATTTCCTAGACTAAATATATTTTATTAGTCCGATATTGTCATGGTAGAGATATATTCATTTTTGGACTCATGTTGGAGTTCGTCGATATTTCGGATTTCCGTTAGCTCTATTTATGCTGAAAGACAATAACAATTTTCTAGTGTTTATGTTTAGTTTATTTTTATCATTTATATTGATATAAACTGCGTGGTTGTGCCTTTATTTTTTGTTATGATGGCTGAGCCATCTTTTATGTTGTGAGATTATGTACTATTTGTCCCAACTTGTTCGCCATACAGGGGAGATGCTACTCGATCTTCGAGTAAGCATGTGCCTTTGGGAGCGTGACAAAAATTGTTGATTGCGAGTGAAACACGCTACCATGACTTGTCTCATAGACAGTCAGGATGTGTAAATAGCTATTTAGCTACTTATTGCAGGCGAACTATGCTACCATGACCTGTCTTATGGGCAGTCAAGGTACACAAACAAATTATTGAATGCAGGCGAACCACACTACCACAACCTATCTCGTGGGCAATCAGGGTACACCAATAATATAACCAAAACCAAGTAAAGTAGCAAACTAGCACAACTAAGGGTATAAGCTATCAACAATTCTGTGGTATACTATTACTAATATAATATCACAAGAATAAATGACAATAAATAACATGGATATCGACACTATATGTATATCGAATAGAGTAATATAAGGACAAGCAACTAAGTATCTGTTAGGATCGAAAAAATTTAGATATCTCCATAATAAAATGATATTGTCCACTTTGGACCTAAGCTCTCATGGTTTTGCTCTTGGGTTCTACCCAAAAGGTCTTATATTAATGAAGATATCTTTTCCTTATAAGTCCATGATCCTTTTCATATTTTTTTCAATGTGAGATTTTATTTGTAACCATTGTAACTCAACAATCCCCCCTCAAATGAAGGACTACCATTATTCTCATGGTCTGGGTCTCTCCTCGAGCATCGAGTCACTATTGACATGCTTAGGGTCTCCCCTACTTTGTTCAAGGTTTCACCCATATGGTTTAATCCGGATCATGGCTCTGGCTTGTGCTTCTTCCGGCAATTAGGGTGAAGAGTGACGTCTAATATCAATTATTAGGACCGAAATAATTTATATATCTCCACAATGATATGATATTGTCTACTTTGGGACTTAGCCCTCATAGTTTTGCTCTTGGGTTCTACCCAAAAGGCTTCATACCAATGGAGATATCTTTCCCTTATAAGTCTATGATCCTTTCCATGTTTTTTCAATGTGAGATTTTGTTTATAACCATTGCAACCCAACAATCCTCCCTCAAATGAAGGACCACTATTTTTCTCATGGTTTGGGTCTCTCCTCGAGCATCGGGTCACTCTTGACCTGCTAAGGATCTCCCCTACTTTGTTCAAAGTTTCACCCACATGGTTTGATCCAGATCATGACTTTGGCTTGTGCTTCTTCTAGTAGTTAGGCCGGTGAAGAGTGACCAAACTCTGATATCAATTATTTGGACCGAAAGAATTTAGATATCTCCACAATGATATGATATTGTCCACTTTAGGCCCAAGCCTTTTTTTTGTCTCTACGGGATGGACTGATGGTTAGTGCATGGGTGTTGCCACCTTATGGTTTTGCTCTTGGGTTATACCCAAAAGGTCTCATTTTATGCCCAAAAGGTCTCATACCAATGGAGATATCTTTCACTTATAAGTCTATGACCCTTTCCATGTATTTTCAATATGGAACTTTATTTACAACCATTGCAAACCCAACAGTATTAACTCAAGAAACTATAATTAGTGGATATCAAGATAAGCAAGTAACTACTACGAAATTAAATAAAACAAATGCACTGAAGACAAAGGATCTATCGAGGTCAAAGAAGGAACCATACTATAGAACGTGATAAAATTATCTTCTCTTTAGGAAGGTATTTTATTATATAGGTAAGACTACCAACTATACAAGGAAAATAAATATATGGAGTAATTTTAGGAACCTAAATATGGTAGCTATTAGTGCTGAAAGCACCGATCGAATCTTATTTTGATATTGACAAAGAGTTCAAAGTCAAGTGTTAGTTGCGATCTAATGAGTTACTCTGAGTGTGTAGGAAAAGTCCTAGTTGACCTAGACACTAAGTCCTGACCGTGTTGGTTGGGTAACGAAGTTCTAGTTTGGGCACTAAGACCTGGATGAGGGTTGGGCAACGAAGACTTGACCGTGGGTTAGACATGAAGTCCTGGTCTGGAGGACTGGACAATGAAGTCCTGATCTGAAGGATATGGTAGAAGTCTTGGCTGATCGAGGGCAATGGATAGAAGTCAAGACTAGTCGAGGATCGGATGTCGAGAGTTTCAGAGTTAAGATTGGAGACTGAGTAAAAAATCTAATCAGGGGTTGGCAAAAGGTTAACTCTCCTGAAAGAAGTGGGTGAGGACACGTTCTATGTCAAGGGAACAGTAGGTGTTTGTTCGACCTAGGGTTTTAGTCAAAACCTAAAAGTTAGGACCGGATAGCCCGAGCTGTCTAATACATCTCACTTATTATATATGTTTTGCCTGTGTTGACTCTATGGGTGCAGAAATCCAAACTGGAGGCTGGAAGAAAGACTCTAGGCGCCTGGAAGGAGTTCAGGCGCCCGTAAGGAATACAGGCGTTGGATCTTCAAGGGCCCGGGAGTGATACGGGTGTCCGGGAGTGGCCGAACTCAGCCATGCATGGCTGGCGCGTGCATGTAGATTGGTCAATCCACGTCACCATATAGGCGCACGGGAGGATTTCGAGCACCCGAGAGTGGATAGAACTTAAGGATCAAGTTTCGACGATCAATTGTCATATCATTGCAATGGGGGCGCCTGGGATGGCCTTTTAGGTGCCCAGAACATCCTATAAAAGGAGCTTTGATCAATGCACTCAAGATGAATTGCTCTATGTTTTTCTCTCTTGTGTACTGCACCAGAAATTGCTCAAAGACGCCGTAATGCCTCTTCGACGACAACGCGCTTGATCTTCATCCCTTTTGGTTGTTGGTATAATTTTGGTTCCTGCATTGTACTTGAATTCCCATACTTATATCATCTTTTGAATTATTAGTGGATTGCCCAAAGTAAACGATCAAGGATCGTAGACCTTGGAGTAGGAGCCGCCACAAACTCCAAACTAAGTAACAAAGAAAACTATGTTAGCATTGTGACTTGTTTATTTCGATTTCTGCTACGTACTCGACTCCTTTCAATTTCGAATATCGAAATTTTGGAAGAGCACTATTCACCCGCTTATCACTCTCATCAATCTTACAGTAACCTAAATCAGAGTATATGCAACCTTTATTAGGGAATCAATTACAATATATTATAGAGATAATTAAACCAAAATATGGTAACCTAAATCTCCTATTTATGAGAGTATATACAACCCTTGTTAGGGAATCAATTACAGGCATAATTAAGCTACTATAATTTATTGCTTATTACTGACATCTCTCTTCAAATTGATGCTCGTGATCCACAAGCATCAATTTGTCATTAAGAAATTTATGTCTTAGCCATGCAAGAGCTTTAGTAAAAATATCTGTCACCTGAAGATTGGTAGAAACATGAGGAAGAGAAATGATCTGAGCTTCATAAGCCTCACGGATGAAGTGATAATTAACCTCGATATGTTTAGTAAGTTCATGGAAGACAAGATTGCAGAAATGTGAATGCCACTAGTATTATATGCAAGAAGAGAAGTAGGACTACAAAGGAAAACCAAGTTTAGCTAGTAGACCACGGAGTCAGTGGATTTCTGCCCAAGCTCGGGACATAGCTCTATATTTAGACTCAGTCGAGGACAAAGAAACATGGTCTTGTTCTAGAACGTTTTGTATCACTATACCATGCATAATCAACATCACTATATGCCACTAGATCAAGTGAAGTAGAAGCAAGATAAAAAAAAGTGTTGATGCAGTCTGGCCCTGATTGTTGTTTTGGTGTTGACACCGATTTAAGTTTAGGTTGATGACTATGATGATTATGATTAAGTCCTGATTGAGAATTAGACATGATATGGAGGATCCTAGCATGGAGGGCTAGGTGTTGGAAAAACCCTAACCTGGAGGGTTAGGTGTGAAAAATCCTAGCTTGGAGGGCTAGGTGTTGGAAAAGTCCTAATTCGGAAGAGTTGGGTGAAAAGTCCTAGCTTGGAGGGCTAGGTGAAAAGTCCTAACTTGGAGGGTTAGGTGCAAATTCCCATCCTGGAGAATTAGGTAAAAAGTCCTGGCTTGGAGGGTTAGGTGCCTAGCTTGGAGGGCTAGGTTGGATGAAGTTCTAACTCGGAAGGGTTGGGTGAAAAGTCCTAGCTTGGAGGGCTAGGTGAAAAGTCCTAGCTTGGAGGGCTAGGTGAAAAGTGTTGGTGCAAGTTGCATCAATGATATTCCTCTTTAGGTGTTTTAATGTTTGACAATATACTTAAGTCAGTGATACAATGAATAGACAAAGGGGAGCAAAAGTGAAGTAACCAAAGCTGAAGAAAAGTCCTAGTTAAACTAGGCATCGAAGCCCTAAGTCCCAGCGAAGGGCTGCTGGGCACCTAGCGAAGGGTTGCTAGGTATCGAAACCTCAAGACCTAGCGAAGGGCTGCTAGGTATCGTAACCCTAAGACCTAGCGAAGGGCTGCTAGGTATCGTAACCCTAAGACCTAGCGAAGGGCTGCTAGGCACCTAGTGAAGGACTACTAGGTATAGAAGACCTAGCGAAGGGCTGCTAGGCACCTAGCGAAGGGCTGCTAGGCATAGAAGACCTAGCGGAGGATTGCTAGGCACCAGGCGAAGGACCGCTTGGTAACAAAGACCTAGCGAAGGGCTGCTAGGCACCTGGCGAAGGACTGCTAGGAAATGAAGACTTGGTCCGAGGGACTAAGCAACTTAGCTGAGCGATGACTAAGGACAGGAGTAGAGACGGGTCAGGGTTTGGGAGTCTCGAGGTCCGGGAGTATCGAAAGCTAAGTAAAAGTCCACCCGAAGGACTGGGTGGCAACCGTCTCCTGAAAGGAGTAGGTGAAGGGCGAGTTCTCGGGGATAGGAACTCGTGCCGGTTCGACCTAGGGTTTCGTACAAAATCCGAAGTCCGAACCAAGTCCTTAAGACCAATATTATATGTATCTATGCTTTGTGTTTATGGATATTGCAGGTACCAAGAACCGAAGACAAAGCAAGGTTGATGAAGGCCCTAACCAGGGCGCCCTCATGCACCAGGGCGCCCTGGTCAACACAGTCTTCGCTGCTGCGAGTCCGAAGCTGTGGATAAGCGCTGACTGGGTTCAAGATGGGCGCCCGGAAGATCCGGGGCACCCTGGTCAAAGCTGTTATCAGCTGCGGCGAGGTAGACGCAGGGATAAAGTTTGACCGAGTCATCCAGGGCGCCCCCAGCGTCCAGGGCGCCCCCAGCGTCCAGGGCGCCCCCAGGAGGCCTTTATAAGGGGTCTCGACCCCTCTGCTTCAGACATGACTTCCAAGAGCGATCCTAAGCTTTCTGACCGACGACAACACGCTAGAAACGAGGCTCTACGACCGGGAGGCTCCAGGAGGAGGTGCGCGGCACTTCGGAGGTCCAGATCGGCCGAGCTTCATACTTTTTCTCTTGGTTTGCTTTTTAATTACTGTACTTTAATTTTCATATTATTGATTGTAATATTGCACTGTAAGTCGGATTTCTCCGCCTCCGGAAAGTCCGGAAAGGAGACCAATAGTGGACGGGCGTTCCCGTACATAGACCTTGGATGTACTGACCCTGGGGGGTTGGGAACCAAGTAAAAATCCGCCGTGTCACTGTTTTGTTTCTTCTCGTTCTATCTATTTTCCGCTGCGTTACTAACACTCTGAGTCTAGAACGAAAGTATTAAGAGATTTTCGCGAAGATTTTTCACGGTCGATATTCACCCCCCCTCTATCAACGGCACCGGTCCTACAAAAAGTCCTAACTTAGAGGGTTAGGTGCAAATTCCTAACTTGGAGGTTAGATGGAAAAATCCTTAGCTTGGAGGGCTAAGGTGGATGGAAACTTAGCTTGGAGGGCTAAGTTTGAGTCCTTGGATCGGTCTGGTGATCGATCAGGGATTTTGGTACGCTGCTCCTTCGTGGATCGGTCTGGTGACCGATCCAGCGATGACTGATCGGTCTGGTGATCGGTCAGGGAGCACACAGTGAGGTTGGGAACCTACTGTGCTGCTCCTGATCGATCTGGTGACCGATCAGGGAGTATGCGTTTCACCCATTGACTGGCTCCTGATCGGTCTGGAGACCGATCAGGGAGCAAGCAGTGAGGTTGAGTTCCCTTGCTGAACTACTCCTGATCGGTCTGATGATAAATCAGGATCACTGTGCAGATCGTTCTGGTGAACGATCCAGCTTCGCGGGCTCCTCACTAAGATCGATTAGGACGGTTCATGATCGGTCTGGTGATGACCTGATCGGACTGATGACCGATCATGTGACACCCTGATCGGTCAGTTGACCGATCAGAAGGCTTAGCCTGCGAAACTCAGAAATCGCCCGATATAAGGGTGGATCGGTCCGATGAACGATCCACGACCTGGGATCGGTCTGGTGATCGGTCCGGGAGAATCTCAAAGAAATCGCGATTTCTGATTGAGAGTTGGGGATCGATCAGGATAGAGCCTGATCGGTCTGGAACCAGCCTGATCGATCTGGTGACCGATCAGGAGGCTCTCTGATCGGTCCGGTGACCGATCACTTTAATTCGAATTGCACTGTCAGACGCTCTGATCGCGTCTGACCAAATCTGATTCGCTGTTGTTTGCCTCTGATATTTGATTTACTGTGTGATATACTGCTCTAACAGTCTGATTAAGCTGTAGGTGACAGGTGAGGATTCAAACACTCAAGGAGAAGTCAAAGGGGGCTTTCCTTGGAGCAGGTTTGTCCATTTCTCAACTCAGGTTGCAACGGCTGGAGCTGCAGGACTGAAGCCGCAGACTGAAGCTTGGCTGAGGGAGATCAGGAAGTTCAGTAAGGGTTCAGTGTAGCCGGCGTTGGCAGTGAGGCAGCTGGAGGCTGCTGGAGATGAGGTCAATTGATGCTTGGTGGAGAAACAAAAGCAACGGGAGACAGCTTCGGTGAAGCAAGTGTTCGAAAGCTTACAGCTTGTGTTCTGGAGTTCCTGTGCTTTGAGTTCTCCACATCAAGCTTGCTGTGTTCTTGAAGTTTCCATCATTCTGATTAAGCGATCGAGAAGCAATCATCCATTACTTGAGCGCTTGAAGGAGAGAACGAGAAGCTTGGAGTCCGACAGTGGGAAGACACGAAGAAGGGTTCTTGCGTGAGATCGCCACTGGGTGGAGCTCAGGGAAGCTTGCTGCGTTCTTCTCTTTGCTGGGTGTTTGAGTAAGATCCTTCTTGTTGTTTCATTGAGCTTAAATATTTATCTGATAGAAACGCTGTGGAGAGGTTTCTCCACCGAGAAGAAGGTTGCTTTATATCAGGTGATCACCGGGGCTTGATTGTCGACGATCAAGGGATCGCCCACCTTAAGGGCACGCCAAGGAGTAGGGGCAAGTTATCCCCGAACCTTGTAAACCCTCTTGTTAGCGATCTTGGTAGCTGTCATTGTTAGCTTTCATTTCTGTTTTTAGTTTACTGCACTGCTTTGTTTTTTTTTCTTTGCTTCTTCCGCTGTGCTACTGATAAGTTAAGTGCAGAAAATTTGCTAAGTTCTCAAAGAGAAAGTGTTGGCTATATTCACCCCCCCTCTCTAGCCATCTCGTTTCCAACAAGTGGTATCAGAGCTTGGGGCTCTGTTTAACGGCTTAACATCCAAGAGTTATCAGCAAGATGGCTTTGAGAGAAGGCTTCTCCACCACCCGACCTCCATTCTTTGATGGCGCCGACTTTTAATATTGGAGATCAAAGATGGAATACTATTTGAAGATGGATATCCACACTTGGTTCGCGGTGAAGGAGGGATTCATTCGTTCTAAGGATGACGAAGGCAAAGAACTCGAGTCTTCACGGTGGACTGCGGAACAAACTCGGAAGAGTGAAGCCGACGCGAAGGCGGTTGTCACTTTACAATGTGGCATGAACAAAGACCAACTCATCAAGGTTGGTCCTTTCACAAGTGCGAAGGACTTGTGGAACAAACACATCGAGCTTCATGAAGGCACCCGGGACTCAAGAATTGCCAAGAGGGATTTATTCCTCAATCAACTCCAAAATCTCGCCATGAAGGAAAATGAGTCGGTAAGTGAACTCCATAGCCGGTTCAAGGAAGTCCTCAATGGGCTTCATTCAATTGATGAAAAGGTCGAGAATCGCGACCTTGTAAGGTATGTGTTGAAAGCATTTCCAAGGAATGCTTTGTGATCATCCATGGTGGATGCCTACAAAGTATCCAAGGATTTATCTATTGTAAAATTAGATGATTTATTTTGTGAGATGGTATTGCATGAGATGGCTAACAAAGGCCCCAAGGAGAAGGGGATTGCCTTAGTTGCAGGGGATCGGACCAACAAGAAGAAGAAGGAGAAGAAGAAGGAGAAGGAAGTTTCATCATCTTCATCCTCTTCCGAATCCGAGTCCGATTCCGAGGAAGATGGCAGCGGCTCTTCTTCCTCCGAAATGGCAAACTTTGTGCGAAGAATGATGCGAAGGGATAGACGATTCAAGAGTAGAGGTAACTCTAGTGAAGTTAAACTTGAATAGACTAATGCATCTTGCTTTGAGTGTGGTAGGAAAGGGCATTTCAAGAATGAATGTCCAAAGCTTAAGAAGAAGGAGGAGAAATCCAAAAGAAAAGAAGAGAAATTCAAGAAGAAGAAGAAAGCCTTGAAGGCCTCTTGGGATGAGTCATCTTCCAGCTCATCCGATGAAGAGGAGGAGAAGAGCACAAGGCAAGTGGCTCTCATGGCTCTTGGAGAGGAGAGCAGTGATGAATCTTCAAGCTCCTCAAACGCAGCTTCATCATCTTCGGATGATGAAGAGGTAACTTCTCCCGAGTTGAAAAATGTTATAGAGCAATTGCATGTTTAACTAGTATGCTTAAGAAGTCAAAAATTAAAGTTAAAGCATTGCAATTAGAAGTTGATCAATTGAAGGCATCTAGGGATGATAACGTTGATGATTTGCATGTTGAATTACTAGAAGACGAAATTAAGTCCTTGAAACATGAGGTTGAAACATTGAAATCCTCTAAGGTTGAGGAAGTCAATGACTTGCATGATGAATTGCTAATAGAAGAAAATCAATCTTTGAAGAGTGAAGTTGAGAAGCTCAAGAATATTCTTGGGAAATTCTTAACTAGCTCTAAGACCCTAGATATGATCCTAAATGCACAAAGGGCGGTGTACAATAGGGCCGGTATTGGTTATCGCCCTAAGGAACCGTCATTTGTGTCCCTTATGTCTAGGACTGATATGAGACAGTCTATGACACCCAAGACTCAAAAGAAAGTTGTCAAGGCATGGGTGCCTAAGTCATGTTTAGTTGACACTTTAGGTCCCAAGGTTTGGGTACCTAAAACTTCTATTTTTCGAATTGTGTAGGTTATGATTGAGGGGGAGCATCTATCAACTTGGTTCGTTGATAGTGGATGCTCCAAACACATGACCGGGGATAGATCATTGTTTACCACACTTCACAAGAAGAGTAGAGGTAATGTATCATTTGGAAACAATGGTAGTCTTAAGGTCATAGGAATAGAAGACATTCAAATATCCGAATGTCTTAGAATCTCAAATGTCCTTCTAGTCAAGGGGATGAAGGTTAATCTCCTAAGTGTCAGTCAATTGTGTGACACGGGTTACACAATTGACTTCCAACCAAGTCAATGTCTAGTTAGACAAAATGACACCTTGGACACGGTACTAGTAGGAGCAAGAGTAGACAATATTGATCAAGTTTCATTTAAAAGTGTTACTAATGCTTTTGCTAAGTGTTTCATGTCAAAAGAAGAAGAGTCCACTCTTTGGCACCGGAGGCTAGCACATGTTAACATGAAGAACATCCGGAAGCTGGCCACCAAGGGACTAGTCCGTGGTTTACCAAGCATCAAGTATGAAAGAAATAAACTTTGTGATGCATGTCAAATGGGTAAACAAACAAAATCTGCACATAAAGGTAAAAGCGCTGTAAGTACTTCCAATGCATTAGATTTACTTCATATGGATCTATTTGATTGTAGTACTATCATATCATTGAATGGAAGTAGATATTGCTTTGTTATCATTGATGATTTCACTAGATACACATGGACTCACTTTTTAAAATATAAGGACCAAACCTTAGATGTTTTCATTTCTTTTTGTAGAAGAGTTGAAAATGAAAAATCATTAACCATTAAGACAATTAGGAGTGATCATGGAGGTGAATTTCAAAACCAAAAGTTTTTAGAATTTTGTCAAGATAGAGTTATAGACATGAGTTCTCTACTCCTAGAACACCACAACAAAATGGTGTTGTAGAGAGGAAGAACCGTGTACTTCAAGAGGCTGCACGAAGCATGCTTAATGAGTACTCACTCCCGAGTTACTTATGGGCTGAAGCTGTAAATACAGCTTGCTATGTGTAAAATCGAGTTCTCATCCATAGGTTTTTAGGAAAGACTCCCCATGAACTTTGGTTTGGGAAACCACCTACGGTCAAACACGTTAGGGTGTTTGGTTGTAAGGTGTTCATCCTAAACACCATGGATCACCTTGGAAAGTTCACGGCAAAGGCTGATGAAGGGATACTAGTCGGGTACTCCCTCGTTAGTAAAGCCTACCGAGTCTACAACAAGAAAACTAGATTAGTTGAAGAGTCTTCTGATGTGGTTTTTGAAGAAATTCCGAAATCAATTGACCAATCAGAAAATGTAGAAGGAGTTCAACTCGAACTAAGGAGACTTAGTTTGAATGAAACTCCAAGTGTTGTTGATGGTGATGAGTCTGATGACGGTGAACCTAGACAACCCATTGATCAGTCGGATCCTGAGGCTGAACTTGTGCCTAGTGAACCCGTTCAAGAAGCACCACCAATACCAAGGCAAACTAGATTAGCCTCTAGTCATCCCCAAGACCAAATTGTTGGAGACAACCATCAAGGGGTTAGGACTAGATCATTCTTCAGGAATGAGGCTAATGAAGTTGCTCTGATTTCCAAAATTAAACCTAGAAAAATTGATGAAGCATTAAATGATCCCGATTGGATTATCGCAATGCAAGATGAACTAGGTCAATTTGAGAGGAGTTAGGTTTGGGACTTAGTCCCTAGACCTAAGAGGACCACCATTATTGGAACCAAATGGGTCTTCAAGAACAAATTGAACCACAAGGGAGAAATCATTAGAAACAAGACATGCTTGGTAGCCAAGGGCTACAGTCAAGTTGAAGGCCTTGATTATGATGAGACTTATGCTCCCGTGGCACGATTAGAGTCCATCCGATTGATGTTCGCATTTGCAGCACATCATGGCTTCAAATTATACCAAATGGATGTCAAATCGGCCTTCCTAAATGGTTTGATTAGAGAAGAGGTCTATGTCAAACAACCTCCGGGGTTTGAGAGTATCGAATTCCCAAACCACGTGTTTAAGCTCAAAAAGGCGCTTTATGGCCTTAAACAAGCACCCCGGGCTTGGTATGAGCGGTTGTCGACATTTTTAATTGAAAAGGGCTTCGTTAGAGGTCAAATAGACCCTACACTGTTTCTACGAAGAGATGGTGACAATATATTTGTAGCTCAAGTATATGTAGATGACATAATTTGTGGCTCAAACAATAGGGTCTATTTAAATGAGTTCATTGGACACATGGAGAGTGAGTTTGAAATGAGTCTAGTGGGAGAGTTGACTTTCTTCCTTGGACTTGAAATCAAGCAAACTTGCGATGGTATCCATGTGCACCAATCAAAGTATACACAAGAAATGCTTCAAAAATTCAACATGAGTGATTCAAAAGAGGTAACCACTCCCATGACTACAAACACAAGGTTAGACAATGATGAGAGTGGTAAACTCGTTGATCTAACTCAATATCGAAGCATGATAGATAGTTTGCTATACCTCACAGCTAGTCGACCAGATATCTTATTTGCTGTGGGTATGTGCGTTTGGTATCAAGTCTGTGTCAAGGAATCTCATTTAATTGCTGTTAAGCGAATTTTGAGATATCTCAAGGGCACAATTGGTGTAGGTCTTTGGTATCCCCGTACCGAATCTTTTGATTTGATGGGCTATACGGATTCCGACTACGCTGGATGTAAGTTGGACCGGAAAAGCACTAGTGGGGGGTGTCAATTCTTAGGTTCGTCCTTAGTAAGCTGGTCGAGTCGGAAGCAACATTGTGTTGCCCTTTCCACTACCGAGGCAGAATATATCGCCATGGGAGAGAGTGTATCGCAATTGTTGTGGATGATTCACACCTTAGAGGACTATGGATTGAGTTACAAGGGTGTGCAAGTGTTATGTGATAACATAAGCAAAATTAACTTAACCAAGAATCCAGTCCATCATTCTAGGACCAAACATATTGAAGTAAGACACCACTTCATTAGGGATCATGTAGCTAGGGGAGATATTGTACTCTCTCACGTAGAGTCCATGTCCAACCTAGCCGACATCTTCGCTAAACCACTCCCCGAAAATGAATTTAGTTTCCTAAGACGGGAGTTGGGAATGTGTCGTGCTTCATAGGATAGAATTGCATTAAAACCCTCTATGATTATTTCAAATTGTTAGGGAACAATTGGGTAACTTTGGGAACATCTCACACAAATTATAAGGGTTACCAAAACGTTTTTGTTTGCTAGATATGGGGTGAGATGTTAGGATCAACTCAATTTCTCAAAATGTCATTGCATCCCTTGAGAAATTAAGTTGAAGAGATAATAATCACGGTGGTGACCAAGTATGGGGAAAACCAATGCATAACATATGTGTACTTGGTCCTATGATCATACTTGGACATTCCAATCAAGGAAACTTGATTGGAACATTGGATTTGGTTCAAACTTAATAGTAATTGCTTGAATGTTTGTTGATTGAGTATGTTTCCATTTGGATGGGGCAAAGTGATTGTTGAGCCTATAAGGACCTTTGATCCTTGCTCAGGGATCAATGTTAGTGATGAGATCATGTCCAAGTTCGACAAACTTCATCAATATCGTTGGAAAAATTCTGAAATTCTGAAACTGAACATTTCAGTTCGTATCGGGGAGTATCAGGAACCCTGATCGGTCACCGGACCGATCAGGCGTAAGGCTAATCGGTCTCCGGATCGATCTGGCTGCATCTTGTCACGATCGGTCCACAGACCGATCAGAGAGGCAGCAGTGACTCTCCGAACCTTTTAACCAAGGATTCTGAGCCAGCCTGGATCGGTCCCCGAACCGATCTGGCACCCTATGGGGATCGGTCCACAGACCGATCAGGGAGCTCAGAGGTTTCTCTCCGAACCCTACTGTTCGTATCCTGATCGGTCACCCGATCGATCAGGAGCGCGTCTGATCGGTCATCCGACCGATCAGGACCAGTCCAGTCCGATCAGGCTATATCCTGATCGGTCTGGGTGCGATCAGATCGAACGGTAATCCGTTCGAAAGCATTAAATTGCGGTTGGTGGACCGATCCACCAACCGATTAACTTCGCGAAATACCTTCAACTCACGAACCCTAGCACCGAAAAACCCCTCGCACGACCCTGTGTGTGCAAGAAGGCTCTCCTCGTGTTCTTCTTCCTCGCGTGAGCGTGAGTATTCTCGGAGTCCTGTGCGCGTTCCTCTCTCGCAGAAACACTCTGCGATCATCTCTTGTGCTGAGTCCTTCTTTGCGCTAGCTTGCTCTTCCGATCCAAGAATCCCTTCAATGGCACCAAAGTAAGTTCTTGCTTTGGTTTTTCATTCAAATCAGTCTATAGTATTTGTTTGTGAAGCTAACCATGTTTTGGTCTTGTTCTTGCTGTTGTTGTCGTGACCCTCGTGGACTTGCCGTGACCTCCCTTTTTCTTTTGATCATTTCATTTTCTAACTCTTTGATTGGGTGTCATTTTCTATGATCAAATCATTCTTTCCCTTTTGCTCTTGATCAAATGTGTTACCTTGCATTAACTGATTGGGTCTTATCTGTGTATGACCAATTCAACTCTTTTAGAAAGTCTTCCAAGGGCAAGGAAGCTACTGAGGGCAGCACGAGGGGGAAAGCCCCTTCCTCCTCTGCCCCTTCCAGAAGGCCACAACCTTCTTCTAGCTCCCGGTTCCCAAATGCGGCCTGTGAACAGGCCTTTCAAGCAAGGACCTTCAAACTATTACCATGTCGATCGATTGATGTTCCTTTCCTAACTGAGTATTGCCCCTCTGTCATGGAGATTGTCACTTACTACAATCTGGGTTTTCTTCTGTCCTTGGAACGGACTATAAATTACGACCTAGTCTCTGAATTCTACAACAACCTACAACAAGGTCCTCAAGGGGGTTTCGAGTTCACTACTCGTGTCGGGAAAATGAACCTTGATTTTTCATATGAGATTTTAGCCGAATACTTAGGTGGTCGACGATCACCTAACCTCTATTCGATTTATCCAGAGCTCCCTGATCCTCTGCTGGCCCCGTTCGCAGATGTTACCCCCGATTCTATCTATCAACACTTCTTTGGTCACCCTCGCCCTGCCGGGCTTGATGAGTTGGGTCCAGTTTTTCCTACTTTTGCAGCCCTCCGCCTTGCTCCATCTGACTATGTCCTTTTCAAGATAATCACAAATTACATCTTACCCATCATTTCCAAGCCGTTGGCCGAGATCCGACCCTACCACTGCCTTATGCTCTACGGCATGCATTGCCGGATGGACTTCGATATCATGGAGAGCATCTTCCAGTCTATCCTATCCTACCGTGAGCCAAGTCGTCGCACGGTTTATATGCCTTTTGGTCACATCATCACTGATTGGCTTATGTCAGTTGGTGTTGATGTCACCAAAGGCAGGACCGTGCCCATGGTTAAGCAAGATTGTCGGTTGGGTCGGCGAGCTTTTGCGAAGTCTGTGTTGATGCAGTCTGGCCCTGATTGTTGTTTTGGTGTTGACAACGATTTTAGTTTAGATTGATGTTGATGATGATTATAATTATGATTGATGATGATTATTATGATTAAGTCCTGATCGAGGATTAGGCATGATGTGAAAAGTCCTAGCTTGGAGGGCTAGGTGTTGGAAAAATCCTAACCTGGAGGGTTAGGTGTGAGAAATCCTAGCTTGGAGGGCTAGGTGTTGGAAAGTCGTAATTCGGAAGGGTTGGGTGAAAAGTCCTAGCTTGGAGGGCTTGGTGAAAAGTCCTAACTTGGAGGGTTAGGTGCAAAATCCCATCCTGGAGAATTAGGTGAAAAAGTCCTGGCTTGGAGGGTCAGGTGCCTAGCTTGGAGGGCTAGGTTGGATGAGATTCTGACTCGGAAGGGTTGGGTGAAAAGTCCTAGCTTGGAGGGCTAGGTGAAAAGTCCTAACTTGGAGGGTTAGGTGCAAATTCCCAACTTAGAGAGTTAGATGGAAAATCCTTAGCTTGGAGGGCTAAGGTGGATGGAAACTTAGCTTGGAGGGCTGAGTTTTAATCCCTGGATTGGTCTGGTGACCGATCAGGGATTCTGGCACGCTGCTCCTTAGTGGATCGGTCTGGTGACCGATCCAGCTATGACTGATCGGTCGGGTGACCGATCAGGGAGCATGCGGTTCACCCACTGACTAGCTTCTGATCGGTCTGGTCACCGATCAGTGAGCGAACAGTGAGGTTGAGTTCCCCTGCTGATCAGCACCTGATCGGTCTGCTGACCGATCAGGATCACTGTGCAGATCGTTCTGCTGAACGATCCAGCTTCGCGGGCTCCTCACTAAGATCGATCAGGACGAAGCCTGATCGGTCTGGGGATGACCTGATCGGACTGCTGACCGATCAGGAAGATCCCTGGTTGGTCAGTTGACCGATCAGAGGGATTAGCCTGTGAAACTCAGGAATCGGCTCATATAAGGGTGGATCGGTCCGGTGACCGATCTACGACCTGGGATCGGTCTGGTGATCGGTCCAGGAGAATCTCAAAGAAATCGTGATTTCTGATTGAGCGTTGGGGATCGATCAGGATGGAGCCTGATCGGTCTGGGACCAGCCTGATCGGTCTGGTGACCGATCAGGGGGCGCTCTGATCGGTCAGGTGACCGATCACTTTAATTCAAATTGCACTGTCAGACGCTCTGATCGCGTCTGAACACAACCGATTCACTGCCACTTTTCTCTGATATTTGATATGCTGTTTGATTTGCTGCTCTAATGCTCTGATTAAGTTTCAGGTGACAGGGGAGGATTCAAACACTCAAGGAGAAGTCAAAGAGAGCTTTCCTTGGAGCAGGTTTGTCCCTTTTCTCCACACAGGTTGCAATGGCTAGATGCAGGACTGAAGCTGCTGACTGAAGCTTGGCTGAGGGAGCTCAGGAAGTTCAGTTAGGGTTCAGTGTAGCTGGTGCGTTGGCAGTGAGGCAGCTGTAGGCTGCTGGAGATGAGATCATCTGTTGCTTAGCGGAGAAACAAAAGGAACGAGAGATGCAGAGAAGAGCAGCAGCAGTGGTTGTTTTTCAGATTTGTGCTCTTGAGTTCCTGCGTTCTTGCTCAACATCAAGCTTGTTGTTCTTGAGTTCTTCAATCATACTGAGCAAGCTATTGAGAGGCAATCATCATACTTGAGCGCTTGAAGGAGAAGACAAGAGGCTTGGAGTCCGACAGTGGGAAGACACGAAGAGGGTTCTTGCATGAGATCGCCACTGGGTGGAGCTCAGGGAAGCTTGCTGTGTCTTTGTCCTTGCTAAGTGTTTGAGTAAGATCCTTCTTGTTGTTTCTTTGTGCTCATTCTATATCATTGTTTGAAACACATTGTGGGGAGGTTTCTCCACCGAGAAGGAGATTGCTTCATATCCGGTGATCACCGGGGCTTGATCTGCCGACGATCAAGGGATCGCCCACCTTAAGGGCACGCCAAGGAGTAGGGGCAAGTTATCCTCGAACCTTGTAAAATCTCCTTGTTAGCGATCTTGCTAATCTTGCTAGTTAGGTTTTTGGTTTTTAGTTTCTGCAAGTTTTGTTTTCCGCTGTGCTATTAATCACTTCAAGTGCAGAAATTTGATAATACTTCAAAGAAGAAGTGATTGGCTATATTCACCCCCCCCTCTCTAGCCATCTCGTTCCCAACAAGTGGTATCAGAGCTTGGTGCTCTATTTATGGCTTAACAACCAAGAGTTTTCAACAAGATGGCATTGAGAGAAGGATTCTCCACCACCCGACCTCCATTCTTTGACGGCGCCGATTTTCAATATTGGAGATCAAAGATGGAATACTACTTGAAGATGGACATCCATACGTGGTTCGCGGTGAAGGAGGGATTCACCCCTCCTAAGGATGATGAAGGCAAAGAACTCGAGTCATGGAGGTGGACTGTCGAACAAACAAGGAAGAGTGAACCCGACGCGAAGGCGGTTGTTACTCTACAATGTGGCATGAACAAAGATCAACTCATCAAGGTTGGTCCTTTCACAAGTGCGAAGGACTTATGGAACAAACTCATTGAGCTTCATGAAGGCACCCGAGACTCTAGAATTGCCAAGAGGGACTTGTTCCTCAATCAACTCCAAAATCTCTCCATGAAGGAGAATGAGTCGGTAAGTGAGCTCCATAGCCGGTTCAAGGAAGTCCTTAATGGACTTCACTCAATTGATGAAAAGGTCGAGAACCGTGACCTTGTGAGGTATATCTTGAAAGCTTTTCCAAGGAATGCTTTGTGGTCATCCATGGTGGATGCCTACAAAGTATCCAAGGATTTATCTATTGTAAAGTTAGATGACTTATTTTGTGAGATGGAATTGCATGAAATGGCTAACAAAGGCCCCAAGGAGAAGGGGATTGCCTTAGTTGCAGGGGACCGAGCCACTAAGAAGAAGAAGGAGAAGAAGAAGGAGAAGGAGATCTCATCATCTTCATCTTCTTCCGGATCCGAATCAAATTCCGAGGAAGATGGCAGCGGCTCTTCTTCATCCGAAATGACCAACTTTGTGAGAAGGATGATGCGAAGAGATCGACGTTTCAAAAGGAGAGGTAACATTAGTGAATTCAAGCTTGATAAGAATAACGCATCGTGCTTTGAGTGTGGTAGGAAAGGGCATTTCAAGAATGAATGTCCGAAGCTTAAGAAGGAGGAGAAACCCAAGAGAAAAGAAGAGAAATCCAAGAGGAAGAAGAAAGCTTTGAAGGCCTCTTGGGATGAGTCATCCTCTAGTTCATCCGATGATGAGAAGGAGGAGACAAGCACTAGGCAAGTTGCACTCATGGCTCTTAGAGAGGAGAGCAGTGAAGAATCTTCAAGCTCCTCAAACGCGGCTTCATCATCTTCGGATGATGAAGAGGTAACTTCTTCCAAGCTTGAAAAATGCTATAGAGCAATTGCATGTTTAACTAGTATGCTTAAGAAATCCAAAAACAAAGTTAAAGCATTGCAATTAGAAATTGATCAATTGAAAGCTTCTAGGGACGATAACATTGATGACTTGCATGTTGAATTACTAGAAGATGAAATTAAATCTTTGAAACATGAGATTGTAAGCTTGAAATCCTCTAAGGTTGAGGAAATCAGTGATTTGCATGATAATGTGTTAGTGGAGGAAAACCAATCATTGAAGAGTGAAGTTGAGAAGCTCAAGAATATTCTTGGGAAATTCTCAAATAGCTCTAAGACCCTAGACATGATCCTAAATGCCCAAAGAGCGGTTTACAATAGGGCCGGTATTGGTTACCGCCCTAAGGAACCCTCATTTGTATCTCTCATGTCTAGGACTGACATGAGACAATCTAGGACACCCAAGACTCAAAAGAAAGTTGTCAAGGCATGGGTGCCTAAGTCATGTTTAGTTGATGCTTTAGGTCCCAAGGTTTGGGTACCTAAGACTTCTATTTTTCGAATTATGTAGGTTATGATTGAGGGGGAGCATCTATCAACTTGGTTTGTTGATAGTGGATGCTCCAAACACATGACCGGGGATAGATCATTGTTTACCACATTTCACAAGAAGAGTAGAGGTAATGTATCATTTGGTAACAATGGTAGCCTTAAGGTCATAGGAATAGGAGACATTCAAATATCCGAATGTCTTAGAATCTCAAATGTCCTTCTAGTCAAGGGGATGAAGTTTAATCTCCTAAGTGTCAGTCAATTGTGTGACACGGGTTACACAATTGACTTCCAACCAAGTCAATGTCTAGTTAGACAAAATGACACCTTTGACACGGTACTAGTAGGAGCAAGAGTAGACAATATTTATCAAGTTTCATTTAAAAGTACTACTAATGCTTTTGCTAAGTGTTTCATGTCAAAAGAAGAAGAGTCCACACTTTGGCACCGGAGGCTAGCACATGTGAACATGAAGAACATCCGGAAGTTGGCCAACAAGGGACTAGTTCGAGGCTTACCGAGCATCAAGTATGGAAAAGACAGATTATGTGATGCGTGTCAAATGGGTAAGCAAACAAAATCTGCACATAAAGGTAAAAGCGCTGTAAGTACTTCCAATGCTTTAGATTTACTTCACATGGATCTATTTGATTGTAGCACTATCATATCATTGAATGGAAGTAGATATTGCTTTGTTATCATTGATGATTTCACTAGATATACATGGACTTTCTTTTTAAAACATAAGGACCAAACCTTAGATATTTTTATTTCTTTTTGTAGAAGAATTGAAAATGAAAAATCATCAACAATTAAGACAATTAGAAGAGATCATGGAGGTGAATTTCAAAACCAAAGATTTTTAGAATTTTGTCAAGGTAAGGGTTATAGACATGAGTTCTCTACTCCTAGAACACCACAACAAAATGGTGTTGTAGAAAGGAAGAACCGTGCTCTTCAAGAGGCTGCACGAAGCATGCTTAATGAGTACTCACTCCCGAGTTACTTGTGGGTTGAAGCTGTAAATACAGCTTGCTATGTGCAAAATCGAGTTCTCATCCATAGGTTTTTAGGAAAGACTCCCCACGAACTTTGGTTTGGGAAACCACCTACGGTTAAACATCTTAGGGTGTTTGTGTTAGTGATATGAGAGAAGTGTCCTAAGGCAATCGCCTTATGATTGTAAACATTTATTTTAATAAATGATAATTCACTATTTGAGTATACATGTTTGTGTATTTGATTGGGATCTTAAACTCATCTGCTGAATGTCCGCAATACAATTCACAGCATAAGAGAATTTGTGATGGGATCACAACTAGTGATTATCTCTACATGTGCAATTGTGAAGTATTGAAAATATCCCTAGTCGATGAATTGATAAATACGGACACTATCAATTCTGTTAAGACTAGCATGGGTTATTCTCTAATCAGCTAATTCTCACTGGCTGGTGACATTGGGATGTCCGGAGATAAACATGGATGCTAGTTAAGGGAACTAGTTCATTGGAGTGACTAGCTGTAAAACTTCATATGGTAATCTATACAGATATGTCAATGAAGTTCTTACTGCAGCTTAAGTGCGATGTTCCTTTGACTTGCGGTGTTCAAGTCATCATGGTCATGGAGACTTATATTTTAACATCTTAAGCAAGCATCTCCAAGGAGGTGTAGACCCAGGATGATTGGGTATAAGCCGAAGTGCCCGAAGATGTTTGAACAGCCTACAAAGGATTCACCACTCCTTGCGAGGAGATGTATACCCAGGCCTATCGTCGGATTGTTACTCAAAGCCTCTGGCCAGAGCATATCATGTTTAGAGTGCGAGTCTCTAAAAAAAACATGAGAGTAATTAGAAATCCAAAGGACGAGAAAGACACTACTTGGGCTAGGTGTGACGTAGTCAGCCTAGTGGGGACTGACACAAATAGACCGTGTCCTGAACCAAGTGGGTATAAGATGGTGAAAGGAATGGGGCACGATTCATTAGAGCTGCTGAAGGGTTTCAGAATAATTTCTTCTGAGGTCAAACCGTTGATCTTTCGATTAATTGGGGATCATGATGTACTACTAGGTGCCACTCATGATCGTTCTATAATTGGTAGATTATAGACGGCCAACATAAATCGAAAGCCTATTTAGTCACACGCACTACGAGTAATCCGAGGGATTTAAAACGAGTTGAAAATTAGATTTTCCGATCAAGAGAAATAAGTCGAATCTGAGTTAATCAGAGGCGCAATAGAAGCTAAAATTGGCTAAGTCTTTTGAAGGCTTGTTGGGCGAATTAAATGAGTTTAATTCGCGATTGGTGGGGCTTGAAGTGGCCGGCCAAAGAGGGTGCCCACCCTCTTTGGTTTGGCCGGCCACATTAAAGGGAGAAAACCAATTAATTTTGGTTTAATTAATAAAATAAATCTAGCGCGATTTGTTTTATAAATTATGGATAAATAAATTTGTATAAAGAAATTTATATAAATAAATTTATAGAAATTTATTCTTTTTATGGAAGTTAAAATAATCCATGAATTGGTTTATTTTAATTTTATAAAATCAATTATGAATTGATTTTTTCATAATAAGAAAGTTTATAAATTTCTTATAAAATTTATTCCATAATTTAAAGGAGAGAAGAATATGTTTTATTATAAATTAGTTATAATAAAACTAGGCATAACGGAATAAGTCATAAGAAATTTTATAAGATAAAATTCTTATAACTAATTCCGTTAAGAGGAGACTTAGCAAGGGAGAAGCAACTATATAAGGAACCATAGGCAAGCCTTGGATTCCTAATCAACAATTGATATAGAGCTAACCTCTCTCTCTCTCTCTTCTATTCTCTTCCCCTCCTCCCTCCTTCCCTTTAGGGCCGGCGCCCCTTAGGGCATCCTAGGGCCGACGCCCTCCTTGTGACCTAGGGCCGGCGCCCTCCTTGTGAGCTAGGACCGGCGCACCTCCAACTTCAAGTTGCCGTGAGCCATCAAGAAGAAGGAGAAGCCGAAGAAGAAGAAGAAGAAGCAGATCGCAACTCCTTTCTTCTCGGAATAAGGATTCCGTTTCTTTGGTGGTTAGTTTCCATTCTTTTCTCTTGTTGATCTTCTTTGTTGTGCCTATAGAGAATCTAGTAGTTCTCGTCGGCACAAAACTCGTGACTTTGCGAAGTCATCCCGAAGAGAACTCGGCGTGGACGCGAATAGAGGCGGAGCTTCCAAGGGACGCTACAGTTGGATCTCGTCCCTTACTTCGAATTACGAAAGGTATAAAGTAAATTAGTTTACTTTTCCACAAAGTTTTATTTTATGATCATGTCCACACGTCATAAGGTTGCATGCTAGATACGTGGTTAGAATAATTTGCGAAATTATTTTATGCTAATTCTTCCGCTGCACGTAAAAATTTAAAATTTTACGAACCCGTATCCTTGTCAACATGCACCCGGTCCCAACAGTTTGGTTGTAAGGTGTTCATCCTAAACACCAAGGATCACCTTGGAAAGTTCATGGCAAAGGCTGATGAAGGGATACTAGTCGGGTACTCCCTCGTTAGCAAAGCCTACCGAGTCTACAACAAGAGAACTAGATTAGTTGAAGAGTCTTCTGATGTGGTTTTTGAAGAAATTCCGAAATCAATTGACCAGTCAGAAAATGTAGAAGGAGTTCAACTCGAACTAAGGAGACTTAGTTTGAATGAAATCCCAAGTGTTGTTGATGGTGATGAGTCTGATGGCAACGCCTTGATCAGCCGGATCCTGAGGCTGAACTTATGTCTAGTGAACCCATTCAAGAAGCACCACCAACCCAAGGCAAACGAGACTATCCTCTAGTCATCCCCAAGACCAAATCGTTGGAGACATCCATCAAGGGGTTAGGACTAGATCATTCTTCCGGAATGAGGCTAATAAAGTTGCTCTCATTTCCCAAATTGAACCTAGAAAAATTGATGAAGCATTAAATGATCCCGATTGGATTATTGCGATGCAAGATGAACTAGGTCAATTTGAGAGGAGTCAGGTTTGGGACCTAGTCCCTAGACCTAAGAAGACCACCATTATTGGAACCAAATGGGTCTTCAAAAACAAATTAAACCACAAGGGAGAAATCATTAGAAACAAGGCACGCTTGGTAGCCAAGGGCTACAGTCAAGTTGAAGGTCTTGATTATGATGAGACTTATGCTCCCGTGGCACGATTAGAGTCCATCCGATTGATGCTTGCATTTGCAGCACACCGTGGCTTCAAATTATTTCAAATGGACGTCAAATCAGCCTTCCTAAATGGTTTGATTAGGGAGGAGGTCTATGTCGAACAACCTCCGGGGTTTGAGAGTATCGAGTATCCAAACCACGTGTTCAAGCTCAAAAAGGCACTCTATGGCCTTAAACAAGCACCCCGGGCTTGGTATGAGCGGTTGTCGACATTCTTAATTGAAAGGCTTCGTCAGAGGTCAAATAGACCCTACACTATTTCTACGAAGAGATGGTGACAATATATTTGTAGCTCAAGTATATGTCGATGACATAATTTGTGGCTCAAACAACAAGGGCTATTTACGTGAATTTATGGACACATGGAGAGTGAGTTTGAAATGAGTCTAGTGGGAGAGTTGACTTCTTCCTGGACTTGAAATCAAGCAAACTCGCGATGGTATCCATGTGCACCAATCAAAATACACACATGAAATGCTTCGAAAATTCAATATGAGTGAGTCGAAAGAGGTAACCACTCCCATGGCTACAAACACAAGATTAGACAATGATGAGAGTGGTAAACCCGTTGATCTACTCAATATCGAAGCATGATAGGTAGTTTGCTATACCTCACAGCTAGTCGACCAGATATACTATTTGCTGTAGGTATGTGCGCTAGGTATCAAGTCTATGCTAAGGAATCTCATCTAATTGCTGTTAAGCGAATTTTGAGATATCTCAAGGGTACAATTGGTGTAGGTCTTTGGTATCCCCGTACCGAATCTTTTGATTTGATGGGCTATACAGATTCTGACTACGCTGGATGTAAGTTGGACCGAAAGAGCACTAGTGGGGGCTGCCAATTCTTAGGATCGTCTTTAGTAAGTTGGTCGAGTCGAAAGCAACATTGTGTTGCTCTTTCCACTACCGAGGCAGAATATATCGCCATGGAAAAGAGTGTATCATAATTGTTGTGGATGATTCACACCTTAGAGGACTATGGATTGAGTTACAAGGGTGTGCAAGTGTTTTGTGATAACATTAGCATAATTAACTTAACCAAGAATCCGGTCCATCATTCTAGGACAAAACATATTGAAGTAAGACACCACTTCATTAGGGATCATGTAGCTAGGGGGAACATCATACTCTCACATGTGGAGTCAAAGTCAAACCTAGCTGACATTTTCACTAAACCACTCCCCGAAAGTGAATTTAGTTTCCTAAGATGGGAATTGGGAATGTGTCGCGCTTCATGATGTTCAAATTGTGGTCAAAACCCTTCATGATGATTTCGAAATTTTTGGGAACAATAGGGTAACTTTGGGAACATCTCACACAAACTATAAGGTTTACCAAAATGTTTTTGTTTGCTAGATATGGGGTGAGATGTTAGGTTTAACTCAATTTCTCAAAATGTCAATGCATCCCTTGAGGAATTAAGTTAACGAGATAATAATCACGGTGGTGACTAAGTATGGGGAAAACCATTGCATTACATATGTGTATATGACTCCTTGATCATACTTAGACATTCCAATCAAGGCAACTTGATTGGAAACTTGGATTGGGAATCAAAACTTGATTGATTTTGGTTGATTGATTGTTGATTGAGTTTGACTCCATTTAGATGGAGCAAAGTGATTGTTGAACCTATAAGGACTTTTGATTCTTGTTTAGGAATCAATTCTAGTCGAGTGATCGTGTCCAAGTTCGTTAATCTTCACCAAACATCACTCTGAAAATTCAGAAATTCTGAAACTAAACATTTCAGTTTGTATCAGGAACCCTGATCGGTCATCCGACCGATCAGGCATCGGGCTGATCGGTCCCTGGACCGATCTGGCTTCTTCCTGTGGTGTTCGGTCCACAGACCGATCTGCGAGGCAAGCCGTGATCTCCCAGAATCTGACTAAGTGTACTGAGCTAGCCTGGATCGGTCTCCGGACCGATCTGGCACCCTATGGGGATCGGTCCACAGACCGATCAGGGAGCTCAGAGGTTTCTCTCCGGACCCTACTGATCGAATCCTGATCGGTCACCCGACCGATCAGGAGCGCGTCTGATCGGTCATCCGACCGATCAGGACCATGTCAGTCCATTCAGGTTGTATCCTGATCGGTCTGGACGAGATCAGATCGAACGGTGATCCGTTCAAACGCATTAAATTTTGGTTGGTGGACCGATCCACCAACCGATTAACTCTCTCCAAACCCTCGTCTTCCCGAACCCTAGCGCCGAAACAACCCCTTCTGCGCAACCTTGTGCGAGCGAGAGAGTTCCTGCGTCTCCCTTCCTCACGCGCGTGCGAAGCAGAGGTTCCTTCTGGTATTTTCCGGCGAGATCTCCCCTTCCTCTCTGCGTCCGAGAGTCCTCTGTGAGCATGCCTCTCTCAACCGTGAGGAACCGACTTCTTCCTCCCTCGCTCAAACGCTTTAATGGCACCGAAGTAAGTGTTTCGCTTCATCTTTCGTTTCAAAAAGATCATGAAATATATGTTTGTGAAGCTAACCGAATTCTGTTCTTATTTTTGCTATTGTGTCGTGACCTACTTCTTGCCGTGACCTCCCATTTCGACCAAATGACCAATATTTTGATCTATCTCTTGATTGGGTATTACTTATAATGATCAATTCGTGTATGTGTGATTCAACCTATTTGTATGATCCATCTTACCAAATCCTTTGAACTCTGTGTCATGATCAACTCAAACCTCTTTAGAAAGTCATCAAAGGGAAAGGAGGTCGTGGAGGGAAGTTCGAGGGGGAAGGCTCCCTCCTCCTCTGCCCCTTCCAGAAGGCCCCAGCCTTCTTCCAGCTCTCGATTCCCCAATGCGGCCTGTGAACAGGCCTTTCAAGCAAGGACTTTCAAACTCTTACCTTGCAGATCCATTGATACTCCCTTCCTGACGGAGTTCTGTCCTTCGGTCATGGAGATTGTGATGTACTACAATCTGGGTTTTCTCCTATCCTTGGAACGGACCATAAATTATGACCTTGTATCTGAGTTCTACAACAACCTCCAACAAGGTCCTCAAGGGGGATTCGAGTTCACTACTCGTGTTGGAAAGATGAACCTTGATTTTTCATACGAGATTCTAGCTGAGTACTTGGGTGGTCGACGATCACCTAACCTCTATTCGATTTATCCAGAGCTCCCTGATCCTCTGTTGGCTCCGTTCACAGATACTACCCCCGATTCTATCTATCAGCACTTCTTTGGTCACCCTCGCCCTGCCGGGCTTGATGAGTTGGGTCCAGTGTTTCCTACCTTTGCAGCTCTCCGTCTTGCTCCGGCTGACTATGTTTTTTCAAGATTATCACAAATTGCATCTTACCGATCACCTCAAAGCCGTTGGCCGAGATCCGACCCTACCACTGCCTCATGCTCTACGGCATGCATTGCCGGATGGACTTCGACATTATGGAGAGCATCTTCCAGTCTATCCTTTCCTACCGTGAGCCGAGTCGTCGCACGGTTTATATGTCATTTGGTCACATCATCACTGATTGGCTTATGTCAGTTGGTGTTGATGTCACCAAAGGCAGGACCGTGCCCATGGTTAAGCAAGACTGTCGGTTGGGTCGGCGAGCCTTTGCGAAGTCTGGTATGATCATTCGTGAGCGCGATGGGGTGTTGGTGTGGAAGGATGGGCGTGGTCTCGGTGAGTTACCTGGCGGAGCACCACATTTTCAGGCGCCACCCGATGTTGCTGCTCCTCATGAGCACCATGCTGCTGACGATCACTACGATGAGCCCGAGCCAGATTTGCGCTGGCAGATCTCAGAGCTCGAGTGGACTATCCAGCAGGATTTTCATTTACGCGAGCTTCATCGAGAGGAGATCCGCTCAGAGTTCAGGGCATTCGATCGCCGATTGACCGGCGTTGAGTCTACTATTTCTGGAGTTCATGCGCTACAACAGACGTGGTACGATGAGTGGCGCAGCCACACATTTCCTGGAGGTGCAGCTTCTTCGAGTACTGCACCAGGGTCTCTAGCTCCTACTGATGCCACGATGGATGACCTTATGCGCGATTACGACCCTCCCGCTGACATTTGAGCTCGGATGTTTGACATTTTATCATGAACTACGGATTTGACTATGATACTTTAGGGCTGTATGCCCTGTGACTTGTTTTTGTGACCTTGTGTCACATGTATTTTGCTACTTGTCTTATGCTTTGACTTGACTACTTTTACATGCCATGTTTATCTACTATTGTTGATGCCATGATGGTTATGTGTCTTTTATTTACATGATTGTTCAATTGCTATATTCATGCTTACCATGCCATGGCTACTTGATCCTTATGCTTTGTGAGTTTCTATTTCATACTCATATGATATATGTGAGTGCTATGTCTTGCTATAATTTTTCACATGTGTTAATATGACCATTCTACAAACTATCACATTTTTGATGAGTTGGGATACCTCTAGGATTGAGGGGGAGTGTATTTTAATCTTAACAGTCCCTCTTGCCCCTTTTCGGTGTTCGACAAAGGGGGAGAGTGTGGATTGGTTAAGTTTAGAATGACCATGTTGTAGGGGGAGGATCTGGATTCCCCTATGATTCAAAAAGTTGGAATATTGATTGAGAATCCCTAAACTTAAAATCGGGTTGTCAAACAACAAAAAGGGGGAGATTGTTGATGCAGTCTGGCCCTGATTGTTGTTTTGGTGTTGACAACGATTTTAGTTTAGATTGATGTTGATGATGATTATGATTATGATTATGATTGATGGTGATTATGATTAAGTCCTGATCGAGGATTAGGCATGATTTGGAAAATCCTAACCTGGAGGGTTAGGTGTGAAAAATCCTAGCCTGGAGGGCTAGGTGTTGGAAAATCCTAACCTGGAGGGTTAGGTGTGAAAAATCCTAGCTTGGAGGGCTAGGTGTTGGAAAAGTCCTAATTCGGAAAGGTTGGGTGAAAAGTCCTAGCTTGGAGGGCTAGGTGAAAAGTCCTAACTTGGAGGGTTAGGTGCAAATTCCCATCCTGGAGAATTAGGTGAAAAAGTCCTGGCTTGGAGTGTCAGGTGCCTAGCTTGGAGGGCTAGGTTGGATGAAGTTCTAACTCGGAAGGGTTGGGTGAAAAGTCCTAGCTTGGAGGGCTAGGTGAAAAGTCCTAACTTGGAGGGTTAGGTGCAAATTCCCAACTTGGAGAGTTAGATAGAAAATCCTTAGCTTGGAGGGCTAAGGTGGATGGAAACTTAGCTTGGAAGGCTGAGTTTAAGTCCCTGGATCGGTCTGGTGACCGATCAGGGATTCTGGCACGCTACTCCTTCGTGGATCGGTCTGGTGACCGATCCAGCGATGACTAATCGGTCGGGTGACCGATCAGGGAGCACACAGTGAGGTTGGGAACCTACTGTGCTGCTCCTGATCGATCTGGTGACCGATTAGGGAGTATGCGTTTCACCCATTGACTGGCTCCTAATTGGTCTGGTGACCGATCAGGGAGCAAGCAGTGAGGTTGAGTTCCCCTGCAGATCTGAACCTGATCGGTCTGCTGACCGATCAGGGTCATTGTGCAGATCGTTCTGGTAAACGATCCAGCTTCGTGGGCTCCTCAGTAAGATTGATCAGGACGAAGCCTGATCGGTCTGGTGAGGACCTGATCGGACTGCTGACCGATCAGGAAGGTCCCTGATCGGTCAGTTGATCGATCAGAAGGCTTATGCCTGCGAAACTCAGAAATCGCCCAATATAAGGGTGGATCGGTCCGTTGAACGATCCACGACCTGGGATCGATCTGGTGATCGGTCCAGGAGAAATCGCGATTTCTAATTAAGCGTTGGGGATCGATCAGGACGGAGCCTGATCGGTCTGGAACCAGCCTGATCGGTCTAGTGACCAATCAGGGGGTTCCCTGATCGGTCCGGTGACCGATCACTTTAATTCAAATTGCATTGTCAGATGCTCTGATCACGTCTGAACACAACCGATTCGCTGCCACTTTCCTCTGATATTTGATATGCTGTTTGATTTGCTGCTCTAATGCTCTGATTGAGTTTCAGGTGACAGGGGAGGATTCAAACACTCAAGGAGAAGTCAAAGAGAGCTTTCCTTGGAGCAGGTTTGTCCCTTTCTCCACACAGGTTGCAACGGCTGGATGCAGGACTGAAGCCGCTGACTGAAGCTTGGCTGAGGGAGCTCAGGAAGTTCAGTTAGGGTTCAGTGTAGCTGGCGCGTTGGCAGTGAGGCAGCTGTAGGCTGCTGGAGATGAGATCACCTGGTTCTTAGTGGAGAAACAAAAAGGAACAAGAGAAGTGAAACGAACAAGTTCTGAGTTTTTGTGCTCTTGAGTTCCTGCGTTGTTGCTCAGCATCAAGCTTGCTATTCTTGAGTTCTTCATGCATTCTAAGCAAGCTATTGAGAGGCAATCATCATACTTGAGCGCTTGAAGGAGAAGACAAGAGGCTAGGAGTCTGACAGTGGGAAGACACGGAGCAGGGGTCTGCGTGAGATCGCCACTGGGTGGAGCTCAGGGAAGCTTGCTTGTCTTTGTCCTTGCTAAGTGTTTGAGTAAGATCCTTCTTGTTGTTTCCTTGTGCTCATTCTATATCATTGTTTGAAACATACTGTGGAGAGGTTTCTCCACTGAGAAGGAGGTTGCTTCATATCCGGTTTCACCGGGGCTTGATCTGCCGACGATCAAGGGATCGCCCACCTTAAGGGCACGCCAAGGACTAGGGGCAAGTTATCCCCGAACCTTGTAAAATCTCCTTGTTAGCGATCTTGCTAATCTTGCTAGTTAGGTTTTTGGTTTTTAGTTTCTGCAAGTTTTGTTTTCCGCTGTGCTATTAATCACTTCAAGTGCAGAAATTTGATAACTCCTCCAAGAAGAAGTGATTGGCTATATTCACCCCCCCTCTCTAGCCATCTCGTTCCCAACAAAGTATACTCTCTCTACCAAACATCAAGTCATGTTTGGCTTATCCCTTAGTCAACTGACCAACCCTAGGTACTATTCTCTCTGCCAAACATCATATCTTGTTTGGCTGACCCTTTGGTCAAACTGATCAAACCTGGGTTTACCCTACCAAACATCAGGTCGTGTTTGGTTTAACTCTTGATCACTTTGACCAGACCTTGGTATATTGTCAAACATTGAAACACTAGAGGTTGACTGTTCAGGTTTGATGCTTTTTGCACTAACAATCTCCGCCTTTTTTATGTTTGGCAATAATCTTAAGTTAGGTTCTGGTCTACGGGTTTTAGGTTAATCATTGGGAGAAATCGAAAAAAAATCTAACTTAAGGTACTATCTCCCCCTTTGACAGACATAAAAAAAAGTGTAAGGTAATAATAATGAGAATGAGTTTGCACCAACAATATATTAACGTGATTTTATAGTTTTTGATAAAAAGAACATAATTTGTAAAATTCTCCTTTTAAAAAAAAACTAAGTACTATTTCAGAAAATATTTTAAAGAGTGCTAAGTACTTGAAAAGAGTTTGAAAAGATAAACACTTTATTGATTTGAATTTTTCTAAATCTGACACAATCCTAGAAATCTTGTTGACCACAAGAAAATTTTCTTATGTGTCTTAGAGATTTTCTAATCAAAATAACGTATTTTCAATATGTGTTTTTGATTTTTGAAAAATAATAAATTTCTGGATTTGGATTCCTCCCCAATTTGACAGAATCCTAGGAACCTTGTTAACTATAAGGAAAACTTTCCTATGTGTCTTGAAGATTTTTCCAAACTCAAGTAATTTTTCAAAGATTTTCAATGATGTTCAAAAGATGAGAAAAATTTTTCAAAACGGTTCAAGAGATGAAAAAGTTTTTCAATACATGTTTTGGAAAAAGAATAAATATTGTACTTACAAAGATAGATTATTTTTGAAAGTATAGTATTTCTGAAAATTTTAATAATACTTTTAATTTTAACTCTCCCTAAACTTAACACAGTCCTAGGAAACTTATTAGTCATAACTTAATCTTCCTCTGAGTCTTAGGGTTTGATTCAAACAAAAAGAATTACATAATATTTTTTTTTAAAAAAATTAAAGTAATCAGAAATAGAGGTACATAAATTTCTTTTGATTAGGATTCCCCCTAAGTCTGACATAATCTTAGAAATCCTTGTAGATCATAAGAAAAATTCCTATGTGTCTTTAAAGTTTATCCAGATCATAAGAGTAATTAAAGCATTTTTGAAAGATATAATTAAAAGTGAAGACATATTTTTTAAAGCATTTTTAAGATTGCTTTTGAAAAAAATAATAACTTTTGAAGAAGTATTTTTTAAAAAATATTTTGAAATACATAATAAATTTTGGAAAACTTTTTTTCGAAGAGCACTTTGAAAAGAGTAACATTTTTAAAGCAAATTATTTTGAAGTAATTTTTGAAAGATTAGATTTTCAAAAAAGGAACGATAAGCAATGACTCCCCTTGAACCTGACACTCTCTGGATACCCTTGTTAACTACAAGGAAATCTACCTAAGTGTCTTAAGGGACTTTAGTGTTGACCTAGAGGATTTGTGTTTAAGTGTAGGTCAAATAACTTTCAAAAATATATAATTTTTGAAATGTATTTATAGGTACACACAATCAAGTATGAAATTCATTAAAACATTATTATGTTTAATCATTATTTTGAAAATAGCTTTCAAGAAAATATTTTAAGTATTTTGAAAATATTTTGAGAACATTTATCAATTGATTAGTTTTTATCATCTCACCTATTCTAAATGTCGCAGTACAAACAAGCATGGTTGCCTTATAGGTGTTGTGAGATACTTGAATAATTTTTCTCAATTTAATTTTATAGATTGTTTGACCCTGAGTTAGATTCAAGTTTAATAATTAGTAACTTAAAAGTAAATTTCAATAATTGACTTCCATGTCTTGGCGAGGCACAGGGGCCTTCTTTGGCCTAAGCCTTATTGGATCAACAACCCGTTCCTTAGACAAAGCCTTTTAAAGAAATAATACTTTTAATTTACTCTTTGAAAAACTTTGGTCTAACTAGTCTAAAATGTTGCGAGGTAGCTTCAGCTAGTTCCACTTAGCTAGGTCAATCAAGTCGGGTATTCCTTACCCTTCCTGACTTCCTAGACCACGCTTCCCTAACATACTATCATCTCGCCCCACCCTGGTATTATGTTAGGTAAGTATCAAATAATCTTTTTCCTATCTAGTCATTCTAAGTTAAGCACAAAAGTAAGCTAACATGAATGACATGCACAGATATATATGAGAAAAATAAATAGATACATGAACATGACAGTTATGCATGTATCAATCAAGTCAAATCATTTTAATTATATATCTAATAAAGTATCAAATTCTCGATTTGATACAGGACGTGTGAACCCATTGTTAGTAGGAGCCCTAGAGCCAATTATGTGATGATTGACTAGGGACATATTTGTATCATATTCTATCATTAATAAAGACATGTTTGGTTATTATACTTACTTTGTATTTGTGCCAAATAACTAAGTATAATAATGTCCTTGGGTAGTAGGTTCTTATCTACATTATATCTATTGGTTGAATCGATAGTAAGATAATGTAGAGAATACTGCTCTAAATTATTCCTAGTCAAGTATTAATATTCAAGGATAATATTAATATACGGAGACTAGCATGTAGGTCAACTGATGACTTGAGCTCACAAGTCATGGATATGTGATATCAAGTTGACACATGGGTATACATTGGAGAATGTGTACTGAATGACCCGCCATGAGAAAGTTTCATAGATTGTCATATGAGTGTCATAAACTTTCTCATGTGACTATTGGTATGAATAGTCCTTAGACCTAAATTCACTACGGTTCCCTATATAAGGAGTTATGTACTTTGGTATCTTCAAACGTCACCCGTAACAGGGTGGACTATAAAGGCGATCACTGGGTATGTAATGAATTATGCGGAGGGATATGAGTGATGTAGATGAGATCTATCCCTCCCATATGACGGGAGTGATATCTGTGGGCCTCTTGATCGAGTAGGACTGCTAAAACCCATGGCCATGCTCAAATGAGTCAATATGAGATATTGGGCTCATTTGTTTGAGTGAGTCTACTCGGGGATCAAGAAACACAAGATTGATTGAGGATGACACGGTCTATGCCTCATTGGTCAATCTAGATATCAAGGATAGAAGGACAAGGTCATACATTGTTATAGTCATGGAGGTTAAGTCGGATCTCGACTTTCTTGTTACTTAGGTAGCATTGATGCATTGCTAGATGCCGCTCATTGCTTTTGTGTCTAAATTGGTTTAGACACATTGCCAATGTTACGAGAGCCTATTGGGTCACACACTAAGGACACGATGCTTCGGAGATTAATTGATCTTGATTTGGCTAAGATTTAATTGGAATTGGATTAATTGAGTTAGACTCAAGTGAATCCAATTGGATTATGGATTGAGATCTAATTTGAGTTAAACTCATTTAGATTAGACTCAACCACATTTGGATGAAATATTAATTCATTAAAATGTTGAATGAATTAATAAGAGAGGAAGATGGAGAGTTTCTCACCATTAGAGTGTTACATGAAAAGTTAGAGAGTTACATTCAAATGTTTAATGAAGGGAAGTTTAAAAGGCAAAAACTCCTCATGATATGAGTATAAAAGAGTTTTTCCCTTGTCATTTGGATGACAACTTCTCATTTTCTTTCCCCTCTTCCTTCTCTTCTCCATCTTGTCCGAAACCCACATCTTGGGTTCTTGGTGTTTTGTGAACTACCTCAAGTTGCTAGCACAACTAAGGTAGTTCTTCTCCGAAGTAGAGATATCGTGTTCATGTGGATACGAATAGAGGCACGGACACTTGAACATGCAAGAGATCCGACGGCGCTTGGACGAGTGGGATAAACGTAAGGGCACGCTCCAAAGGTATACGCTTTAGATAGATCTATTAGATAGATGATTTCGTACGAGTTTTTCTTTCGCATGGTCGCTCGAGGGATCTTGTTTCCGCTGCATTTTTGTGTTTATGTCGCCTGAAGATCCCAACAGTGGTATCAGAGCCACTTGCGAAAGATCGTATGAAGTTTTATGCACTTTTATATGTGATATAGAAGTAGGATAATTTTTTTTCCTTTATGGGTTGCATATAATAGTGTGAATATTTTGTCATTATGCAAAAGTTTGTGTTGATCAAACAAAAAGGCTATAACATCATCATTCATATGATAGCGTGCTATAGTCTGATCGCTCTTGACTAAATATTATAACCTTTGGTGTTAATGTTGATGAAGTTGCGTCAATCTGTTGTGAACAGATTGTGCATTTTTTGTTGCAAGAATGCACCAACGGAGTTTCTACTCTTGAGCGATTTTTATATTGCACTCATAATGAAATTGATGTCGTAGATCTATTGTGTATAATTGATGACATGGTGAATGGTTATGACCTCAACCCCAATGTGATTGGATGAATGTGTGTGTGCATGTTGTAATTCATAATACGGCCTGCGTGTCGTGCCTTGTGTCTATTCTTCCTAATTGTAAAATTAGATTTAGACTCGAATGTAACTCGAGTTTTCCTACATTGTAATGTACAAAAGAGGAATGGAGTGTCCATTGAAGAATGAAGTGACAAGGAGGATGCCAACCACACATGATGACCGGAGGATGCTCTTGGAGAAGATGTTATCCCTAGGTTGACCATCGATCCTCTCATTGGCTTGAGAAGATCGTAGCATACGGGTCATAACCATGTCACGATTTTAATGTTTATATGTTGACATATGCTATGTGTGTGTATGTGATGCATGCTTAGATGTTAATCTTAATTAAGTCAACTCAATATGCCTACCAAGGTTCGGTACTCATAAACTACCTCGATCATTTGTTGTTGGGTTTGCTAAAGCAAAGCAACGCATTTTATCTTGGTAGAGTGCGAGAGGACAATTGTGATGTCCCGCTATCGATCTTTGGGTGAGACTTAACTAAGTCACCTTAATTGGATTGAGAATCTTAGAGGCATATCCCAAAAGTTGGGAAAATTGGGTAAGAGGAAAATTATGTTGGATCGAGAGAACCGATAGAGGAGGGGTGAATATAGGAAAACGTTCGGATTTAAGAGATAGAGAAATTACGCAGCGGAAATTAAAACAAACAAACGCAAACGCCAAGTTTTTTACTTGGTTCGGAGTCGCGGTCGGCTCCTACTCCAAGGCCCACGGTCGTTGACCGTTTACTGCGGGCAATTCTATATTTGCGCAAAACGGTTTACAAATAGATGTTACAATTACAGTATAGTAAACACAAAAATAGAAAATCGCTCTTCGTTACCGACGTCCGGTGTGGAATGTTTCTTGGAGCAGAGGGACGTCGTCGGCGCTTGTATTTCGAGTCGGGAGGTTTCTGGAGCAGAGCGCGAGAGCAGAAGAGCGTGATTGCGTTGAATGAATTCAGTATTGAAGCCTTGGGCCCTTTTTATAGCACCTGGGGGCGCCCGGGATGTCGGGGGCGCCCCCCCCCCCCCCACGTGTCATCCGATCCGTTTCCGTCTCGGTTAGCTCTGATCCCTTAACACTCGGGATCAGGCTTTGACTGGGGGCGCCCGGGACGCTGGGGGCGCCCGAATTGACCGGGTCAACTCTCATCCATTTGACTTCTCACTGGCTTGCTTCGTTGGCTTCACCTGGGGGCGCCCGAGAGCACGGGGGAGCCCCACCCAAAGCTGCCGAAGCTCACCTTGCTTTTACTTTGTTTTGTGTTCACCTTGGGGGCGCCCGGGACACTCCGGGCGCCCTACTCAGCCTTTACCTCACTCCTTTGAGGCTTTCTGAGCTGCAGACACTCGTTCCATCGGTCCTGCATCTAGGGTTAGTCCAAAACAACATAAAACAATAAGATGTTAGTTTATACAACCTTAGCTGTCTTGGTTCTGACTTTGGGTCTCCAAAATGGAGCCCTAGGTCGAACCGACGCCTACTGGTCCCTCGTCGGGGAACGTGTCCTCACCTACTCCTCTCGGGAGAATGTACCTGATGCCAACCGACTCCTCCGGTTAGACTTTTACCTAGCGGTCCTTCGCCAGACGCCTAGCTGTCCTTCGCCAGGTCTTCAGTACCAAGCTGCCCTTCGCCTGGTGCCTAGCTGTCCTTCGCTAGGGCTTTGTATCCTGGCATTCCTTCGCCAGGTGCCTAACAGTCCTTCGCTAGGTCTTTGTATCTTGGCATTCCTTCGCCAGGTGCCTAACAGTCCTTCGCCAGGACTTTGTATCCTGGCATTCCTTCGCCAGGTGCCTAGCAATCCTTGGCTAGGACTTTGCCTGCACACTTGAGTAACATGTTAGACAAACAATATACCTTAACTTTTGATCCCTGTTGCCATTATCAAAATACAGGTTTGACTTGGGTGCTTTCTGCACCAACAATCTCCCCCTTTTTGATTTATGACAACCCTAGTTCAAAAAGTTAAGTTAATAAAAATAATAAAAAATAAATTTTGTTCCCTCCCCCTGGAAGGAATCTCCCCCTAGATATTTTAAAAATTCGTGGGGTTTTGAAAATTAAGTTCTAAGTCTAAAGGTGGATTAATTTTTACTTAGAACAATTTTTTCAATAGAACTCTAAAGATATATTTTCCAAAACAAGTTTCGTTGTGCACTTTGGAAAATTTATGTTTATATACTTAGAAAAAACTTTAAGTTTGAGCATAAAATTTTAAGTACTTAGAAGAATTTTGCAAACTTAAGTTTTGAGATACTTAGAAAAATTTTGCAAACTTAAGTTTTGTAATACTTAGAAAAATTTTGCAAACTTAAGTTCTGAAATACTTAGAAAACATTTTGCAAACTTAAGTTTTGAAATACTTAGAAACATTTTGCAAACTTAAGTTTTGAAATATTTAGAAAATTTTTGCAAACTTAAGTTTTGAAATACTTATTGAATAAAGGATAGAGTTTGAAATTTTGAAAAAAATTTAATTTTAGAAAATTTTAACTCTCCTTTCCTCCTTTCCTATCTCTCTCCCTTTGCCATATATCAAAAAACAAATAAATATAGCAGAAACAGGATGATTGCATAAAAGCGAAATAATAAATTGCATTATTTTGCTGTACTCACCCAATTCAGGATATGAACTAAACCAAATCAGTTTCTTTTAGGGTCCTGTCTAACCCAATTAGCTACTTACTAACTGTTATTAAACAGTAGTTTTTGCTAGGGTTAGTCAAGTTAAGTGTTCTGTTCAAGTTAGATTTTCTAAACTTGACACTTAACTTGATTACTGTGTAGTTTGTATTTAGTGCCCCAATTACTGCAGATGCACTGACTTAAAGCATCTTGAATTAAGGCAAAGACCTAAGCATCTCACTCCATTCTAGGTTATCAATCAAAAGAATCCTAAGGTGCTTGTGAGATGCTGGCTTCTAAATCTATAGGTGCATGCAGTTCTAGGGTTAGGGCCTAGGCTAAGTCCATTTGCGAAAAAGCCCTAGTTTTGAAAGGGGTAGTTTTAAAATAAAACTAAGTCGAAAAAATATTTTAAAATTTTTAAAAACTAAGTTAAAATTTGATTTTGAAAAAAAATATTTTAAAAACTGATTTTAAAAACATTTGAAAATTTTAAGGGCTGAAGTAGTAAAAAACCCAAAGAGCAAAGTAAACCTATTCTACCAAGCATAATCCTAATCGAGATCAGATAATTAAGCAAACAAGTAGTCAACTACGTAAGTCCGCTGGTAAGAGAACCAGCATAGTCATACAGGTCAAGCATGAGTCAACCCTACTAAGTAGGGGCAGTCAAATAGTCAATAGTACAATGCAAATCAAATCTAGGAAGAGGGTCCAGGATGATCAAAGGAGCCTGGCTGCCATGCTCTGAGAAGCGACATCATCTCAATGTATCGTGCATCGGCCACCTATCAATCGACTCTACGAGCGTCCATCTGCTCGATGTGATAGGCCTCGACCTCCTCTCGGAGACTGTGGATCTCCGTCTGCATATGTGTGAAGCACTGGTCGATGGTCGGTGGTGGAGGCTGATCTATATGGTCCCGGATCTCTGCTGCGAGATCGGCAACGTCAACGTCTACCTCCTCGTCTGAGTCGATCGGAGCCCTAGCTTGCTGTCGTCTCCAACTCAAAACCCCGGTGGCTGATACCTCTAGACCAGCTAAAGAGAAGTTCCTAAATCCTATTTCATCAAAATCGGTCATCGCGGTTATTTCACCCACGGTAATGTCACGACCGTGGTGATGAAGGAGGGAGGTAATGATGTGGCAGAATGGAGTGCGCACTCGTCCCTGGGTCGTAACACTGGACGCATGCAGAATAGTATGAAACATGTGTAGCCCAATGTCAATGTCAAGGTGATGTATCAGGGCATACAGAAGAAAGGCATGAAAAGGTCGCATGGTCGCGACATCTCTAGTGGAGAGTGGTAAGATACAGCGGACCAGGACTCTGTACAGGGCATAGTCCTGTGCCTGAAGGTCAACGGACTGGAATCGTCTATCTGCAGGGAGTCTAGCTTCCCTATAGAAATAGGAGTGAAGAGTGTCTAAGGTAATGTGAGAGTAGGGAGGATCAAATGGAGGATTCCTAGGTGGATAGCAACAGAAGGTGGACTGGGAGGGTCGTAGTCCAAGGAATCGGTTTAGCAAGGTAGGAGTGACTGACAAGGGTATCCCTTGAACAGTAGTGACAAACATTAGATTGTTTTGTCGAACTATGTTATTATAAAATTCTGCACATAAGGATATGTTAATGGTATGAGTGCAGAATACTAGATTATCTAATTGATAGAAGTTTATAGCATTCATGGCTAAGAGACATGATTGGGTAAAGAAATGTCTATTAAGATAGCTTGTTTTAATAGGCTTGTAAGTTGTTCGAGCCAACTTATTACACAGTTCTAGAGTCGGGAACCTAGGGTCGGGACTCGGTTCGGTACCGGGGTTCGTTTGGTTTGCTCGGCGTTTTCTAATTTAAGAAACATGCATTTATAAGGAAGGAATTTAAGAAAATAATTCTAAGTGCATAAAAGAAATCATACCGGGGAGGCATGGTTGAGATTGAGGAAGCACAAGTGTCACTTGATCTTCTTGGAAGGAAGGAAGTGAGGAAGGAGGATGGTTTTTGGTGTGGGAAGAAGGAAGGGTTCGGATGCCCTTTTATAGGTTGGTCATTGGGGGCGCCCGGGAGATCCCGGGCGCCCGGGACAGTGGTCTCTGCCATGGCAGAGACTGGGGCTGGTTAGGGGCGCCCTGGTCAGGCTTATTTTGCAGCTTTTGCTGCATTGACTGCCATGGGGGCGCCCACGTGGTTCTGGGCGCCCTAACCAAGGGATTAAAGGCAGTTTTTTTTTCTTGAGAGAAGATAAAGTCATGGGGGGGGGCGCCCGAGGAGTCACGGGCGCCCGGGGTGTGTAGAAAGTGACAAATTTGATGTCTTGTCATTGTTTGACCATGGTTTAGTTGGTTTGACCATGGTTTTGCATGATTTGACTGCTTTGACTATGGTTTGACTGCTTTGACCATGGTTTGACTATGTTGACCATGATTTGACTACGTTGACCATGGTTTGACTATATTCTGAACTACAGGATTAAACCACAATATAAGTATTAAAGGAATTACAATTGAGTTTAATTTTACTGTCTCACCCAGATCTAGGGTTTTCAATCACGTTAGCCTTATAGGTTATGTGAGACAGGTTTTGATAAAAGACTTTTTGAAAAACATAGTTTATTTTGAAAAACTTAATTAATTTTGAAAACAGTTGAATTTGTTTTGAAAAGAATGTTTAAGTCTACAAGTAACTGAAAATTTGTGTTAGATTTGAATTTGACAAAGAATAATTTGAATTTGAATTTCAAAAATTGGCTTCCAGGTCTTGGCGAGGCACTAGGCCTTCTTTGGTCGTAGCCTTATTGGATCATCAACCCTTTCCTTGACAAAGCCTTTTAATGAAATTTCATTTTCAAAATTAATCTTTGAAAAATTCTGGTCTAACTAGTTTGAGTTTTGGATCGGTAGCTTCGGCTAGTTTCACCAGTCTAAAAAGACCAAGTATACTTGACCTTATTAGAGTTGGTTTCCCTAACGTACTATCATCTCACCGCCACCCAATACTATGTTGTTCAAATTTCAGTTAAGTTTGTCCTTAAACTAACCATTCCTTAGTCTAAGCATGGTAAATTGCAGAAATTAAGTAAACAAGCAAACAGGCAGATTGCAATCAAGAATTGAATTTTATTTAATAATAACTATTGTTTTCAATTTGGCTCCCCCTGGACTATAGCCACGATAATGGTTTGGCAAGATGTGAATCTTGTCCTTGGGGATCCAATATTGGTTTGATCCAGTTTGTTTGTTCAGGCATAGTTTTGGTACCCATGCCTGAACTTTAGGTCTGGACTGGTTCAGTACAGCAAAGTAGGATCTTTGTCGAGACTTGGTTCTGTAACCTAGTCCGGATCGATTTAGAACCGATTTCTATTTTCCAAGAATCATGTCAAGATTCTTGGAACCAGAAGTGAATCGTTCTAAGGCTGATCTAAGATCCTTAACCTGAGTTTTCAGGGAGGAGTTCTCTTTCTCAAGTTTTTCAACTTGAGTAGAGGTTCCTTCTTGAACCTTCTCAGTTAAGGGTTTAGGGTCAGCTCCCTCTTTCAGGAGTTTTACTTCCTGTCGGAGGGACTCGACTCGGAGTTTGGCTTTCGCCAAATCTCGAGAAAGATAAACAATTAATTCACTTAACTGACTTCTAGTAAAACCACTTACCTTGATTTCGCCATTTTCTGAAAATGTTAGTCTGCCGTCGTCCTGCTCCGATTCTGACTCGGTCCCGATTTCTTCCGAGGCGATTAGTACAAGCAGGTTCGACTGTGGGATCTCTTCTTCTTCGGAGGAGGAGGACTCGTCCCACGTTGCCTGGAGTGCCTTTTTCCTTCTATTCTTCTTGGTCTCTTTTAGGTTTGGACACTCTGTCTTGTAGTGACCCTTCTTCTTGCACTCGTAGCAGGTCACGTTGGGCTTGTTCTTTTCATTTGCGAGTCCAGCCAGTTCATCCTTTCTTCGGCTGGCTTTCCGTCTGTTGGTTTGGTTTTTTAACTCCTTGTAATAGTTTCGGGCCAGTCATACCAGCTTAGGTCGATCTCCTTCTTCGTCTTCTGAGTCTGAGTCTGAGTTAGACTCGGGTTCAGGTTGATGCTTCTTCTTGGTTGTCCTTCCAGTTGTACCTGCAACAAAGCCAATACTTTTCTCGGCCAGATTGCAGTTAGTCTGTTCGTGTAACTCTAATTCAGAGAACAATTCATCTAATTTAACTTTTGAAAGGTCCCTTGAAACCTTGTATGCATCTACCATAGATGCCCACAAGGTGTTTCTAGGGAAAGCATTTAAAGCGTACCTTATTAAGTCACGGTTTTCTACCTTGTGACCGATGGTGTGCAGTCCATTCATCAGTTCCTGGATTCGGGCGTGAAGCTGAGCTGCTATTTCGTTGTCGGTCATTTTAATTGTATACAGCTTGTTCAGGAGGAGATCCCTCTTGCTGATCCTAGTGTCTGATGTTCCTTCGTGCAGCTCGATCAGTTTCCCCCACAGCTCCTTAGCACTGTTGAAGGGACCCACCCGGTTCAGCTCCTCTTTTGTTAAGCCGCATTGGAGGGTCTGGGTCGCCTTTGCATCCGCTTCAATTTTCCGTTTCAGAGCGGTGTCCCATTCTGTGTAGCTTTGAGGTACTCCTTCAGCATTTCTCGGAATCTCTAGTCCGGACTGGATGATTATCCACATGTCCACTTGAGTTTTCAGGTGGACCTCCATTCTGCTCTTCCAGTAGGAGAAGTCCTCCCCACTGAAGAGAGGTGGTCTTGCGGTGCTGAAGCCCTCTTGGATGGCCATTTATCTGAAACTAAGAAAAAGAGAGAGAAATATCCCAAGACTTTGTCTTGGATTAGTAATGCGGGATAAAGAAAGAATAATTATCGAGGGGTGTTGCACCAACCTCGATTAACGAGAGAAATTTTGAAAAAAAAAATATTAAAAAAATTGTGGAAATCTGAAAAAAAAATTCTCAAATTGGTGGTTGCACCAAATTTGAGCTTCCCCGCTCTGATACCACTTGTTGGATCGAGAGAACCGATAGAGAGGGGGTGAATATCGAAAAACGTTCGGATTTAAGAGATAGAGAAATTACGCAGCGGAAATTAAAACAAACAAACGCAAACACCAAGTTTTTTACTTGGTTCGGAGTCGCGGTCGGCTCCTACTCCAAGGCTCACGGTCGTTGACCGTTTACTGCAGGCAATTCTATATTTGCGCAAAACGGTTTACAAATAGATGTTACAATTGCAGTATAGTAAACACAAAAATAGAAAATCGCTCTTCGTTACCGACGTCCGGTGTGGAATGTTTCTCGGAGCAGAGGGACGTCGTCGGCGCTTGTATTTCGAGTTGGGAGGTTTCTGGAGAAGAGCGCGAGAGCAAAAGAGCATGATTGCGTTGAATGAATTCAGTATTGAAGCCTTGGGGTTGAGGGCCCTTTTTATAGCACCTGGGGGCGCCCGGGACGTCGGGGGCACCCGCCCCCCACGTGTCATCCGATCCGTTTCCATCTCGGTCAGCTCTGATCCCTTAACACTCGGGATCAGGCTTTGACTGGGGGCGCCCGGGGCGCTAGGGGCGCCCGGGGCGCTGGGGGCGCCCGGATTGACCGGGTCAACTCTCATCCGTTTGGCTTCTCGCTGGCTTGCTTCGTTGGCTTCACCTGGGGGCGCCCGGGAGCATGGGGGTGCCTGGGAGCACGGGGGTGCCCCGCCTAAAGCTGCCGAAGCTCACCTTGCTTTTACTTTGTTTTGTGTTCACCTTGGGGGCGCCCGGGACACTCCGGGCGCCCTACTTAACCTTTGCCTCACTCCTCTGAGGCTTTCTGAGCTGCAGACACTCGTTCCTTCGGTCCTGCATCCAGGGTTAGTCCAAAACAACATAAAACAATAAGATGTTAGTTTATACAGCCTTAACTGTCTTGGTTCTGACTTTGGGTCTCCAAAATGGAGCCCTAGGTCGAACCGACGCCTACTGTTCCTTCGTCGGGGAACGCGTCCTCACCTACTCCTCTCGGGAGAATGTACCTGATGCCAACCGGCTCCTCCAGTTGGACTTTTGCCCAGCGGTCCTTCGCCAGGCGCCTAGCTGTCCTTCGCCAGGTCTTCTGTACCAAGCTGCCCTTCGCCTGGTGCCTAGCTGTCCTTTGCTAGGGCTTTGTATCCTGGCATTCCTTCGCCAGGTGCTTAGCAGTCCTTCGCTAGGTCTTTGTATCCTGACATTCCTTCGCCAGGTGCCTAGCAGTCCTTCGCTAGGGCTTTGCCTGCACACTTGAGTAACATGTTAGACAAACAATATACCTTAACTTATGAACCCTGTTGCCATTATCAAAATACAGGTTTGACTTGGGTGCTTTCTGCACCAACAAATTATACTAAGTCTTGGGTGATTAGCCAAAGCTAACTCAAGATGATGTGTAATGTGAATCTTAACCCTTTTCAAGAGTTGCATACGATGTAATTGATAAAAGTTACCTACCTAATTGCACCGAGTCTTGGGCGATTAGCCAAAGCTAACTCAAGATGAAGTATAATTTGGATCTTGTCCCACATAAATGTAGTCGCTATTTGATTTGGAGCTAGTAGTGTGAGCAAATTGAGTTTGCCTACATCCATGACTAGCCATTACAAAAGCTCTACAATTTAGTGTGACTAGCCCCTATAATTAAGTGATATAGATATGATACTTATTTCTACATGTTGTATTGTTGTAAATCACCATGTCGTCTAAGACGTCGAACACTCTCTCTCTGCGATCTGTCCTTGAGAAGGACAAGCTCAACGGAGCTAATTTCCTAGACTGGTACAAGAACTTGAGGATAGTCCTCAAACAAGAACGTAAACTGTACGTTCTAGAGCAACCCCTTCCAGAAGCACTCGTTGCTACCGCCACCCGTGCTGAGAAGGATGCTTACAAAAAGCATCAAGATGATGCACTTGATGTATCATGCCTTATGCTTGCCACCATGAACTCTGAGCTTCAGAAGCAACATGAGAACATGAATGCACATGATATGGTTGAGCATCTGAAACAACTATATCAAGGGCAAGCTAGGCACGAGCGGTTTAAGGTGTCCAAAGCCCTATTTGCATGCATGTGGAGAACCTTGAAAGACTAGGATTCCCACTGGGCCAAGAATTGGCAACAGACCTTATCCTGCAATCGTTGCCGGAGGGTTATAATCAATTTGTCATGAACTACAACATGAATGAAATTGATAAACCTTTGCCTGAGATGCTCAGCATGTTGAGAACTGCTGAGCCCAATCTCAAGAAAGCCAAGACCAGTAATGTACTGATGGTTAACTAGGGCAAAGGTAACTGGAAGCCTAAAGGCAAGGGTAAGACCCAAGCCAAAGGCAAGACCAATTCTACTACATCCAAGAGCAAAGGCAAAGTGCCTAAGGGACCTGCTTCCATTGTGGTGAGACCGGACATTGGAAGAGGAATTGTAAACTCTACCTGGAGGAAGCAAAGAAGAAAAGAAGTGAGACTTCTGCCTCAGGTATTTTTGTTATAGAAGTCAATCTATCTATCTCTTCTTCTTGGGTATTAGATACCGGATGTGCTTCTCAAATTTGTACTAATGTGCAGGGCCTTCAAAGAGCTAGATCATTGACCAAGGGCGAAGTGGACCTACGAGTAGGCAACGGAACAAGAGTTGCTGCTATTGCTGTAGGAACATATTCCTTGTCTTTGCCCACTAGGTTTATCCTAGAACTAGAAGAGTGCTTTTATGTACGTGCATTAACCAAGAACATTATTTCAGTATCTTGTTTGGACAAGAAAGGTTTTTCATTTATCATAAAGGACAAGTGTTGTTCTATAATGTTAAATGATATGTTCTATTGTAATGCACCATTGATAAATGGACTCTATCTTCTAGATCTAGAGAACCCAATCTATAACATAAATACCAAACGGTTCAAACCAAATGATTTGAACCAAACATATCTCTGACATTGTCGCTTAGGACATATAAATGAGAGTCGCATATCCCAGCTCCATAAGGATGGATTACTGGACTCATTTGATTTTGAATCATATGAGACATGTGAATCTTGTCTTTTAGGCAAGATGACCAAGACTCCATTTAGTGGACACGGCGAAAGAGCGACAGAGTTGTTAGGACTCATACATACTGATGTATGTGGCCCTTTCAATGTCGCAGCTAGAGGAGGCTATCAGTACTTCATCACTTTCACTGATGATATCAGTAGATATGGCTATGTGTATCTTATGAGACACAAGTCAGAATCCTTTGAAAAGTTCAAAGAATTCAAGAGTGAAGTACAAAATCAACTTGGCAAAAGTATTAAGATACTTCGATCAGATCGAGGTGGTGAATACCTTAGCCAAAAGTTTCGTGACCATCTAGCAGAGTGTGGGATCATATCCCAACTCACTCCACCTGGAACACCACAGTGGAATGGTGTGTCCGAGCGGAGAAATCATACTCTATTAGATATGGTACGATCGATGATGAGTCAGACGGATCTTCCTACTTCCTTCTGGGGTTTCGCTATAGAGACAACTCTTTTCACACTTAACCGAGCTCCATCAAAGGCTGTTATAAAGACACCATATACGATATGGACTGGGAGGAGTCCCACGATGTCTTTTATGAAGATTTGGGGTTGTGAGGCTTACGTTCGACGTCAAGTCTCAGATAAACTAGGACCCAAATTTGACAAGTGCTATTTTGTAGGATATCCCAAGGAAACGAAGGGATATTACTTCTACAATCCCACATTAGGCAAAGTGTTTGTCGCTAAAATGATGTTTTTCTAGAAAGAGAGTTTATTTCTAGAAGAATTAGTGGGAGTAAAATCCATCTTGAAGAAGTTCAAGATGCAAATGGTACTAAGGCCTTGATGGACATTGAACATGCACCACAAGGTGTTGTGGATCATGAGATTGTTGCACAAGAAGTTGTGGAACAACAAGCTGTTCAAGTAGACCACCCTCTTCGCAGATCTGATAGGATACGTCGTCAGCCTGAGAGATACTCATTTCTCTTGTCTGACCATGATGACATTACGCTTCTTGAGTTAAACGAGCCTACATCCTATCAAGAAGCTGTGATGAGCCCAAATTATGAGAAATGGCTAGAAGCCATGAGGTCCGAAATGGAATCCATGTACACTAACCAAGTATGGACTTTGGTTGATCCACCTGAGGGGATTAAACCCATTGGGTGTAAGTGGGTCTTTAAAAGAAAGACTGACATGGATGGTCTTATGCATACCTATAAAGGGCGATTGGTAGCTAAAGGTTTCAAGCAGATTCATGGTATCGACTATGATGAAACCTTTTCACCAGTGGCGATGTTTATGTCTATTCGGATCATGCTTGCTATTGCAGCTTACCATGATTACGAGATCTGGTAGATGGATGTCAAAATCACATTCCTAAATGGGAATCTACTCGAGGATGTGTACATGACACAACCTGAGGGTTTTGTAGATCCAGAGCATGCTGGAAAGGTATGTAAGTTGCAAAGGTCCATTTATGGGCTAAAGCAAGCTTCTCGAAGCTGGAATTTTCGATTCGATGATGCAATCAAAGCGTTTGGTTTCATCAAGAATGAAGATGAACCTTGTGTCTACAAGAGGGTTAGTGGGAGCACAGTTATCTTCCTGATCTTGTATGTAGATGACATACTCCTCATTGGGAATGATATCCCTTCACTACAGTCTGTGAAGATGTGGCTTGGGAATTGCTTCTCAATGAAGGACTTATGTGAAGCAGCCTATATCCTAGGCATTAAGATCTATAGAGATAGATCTAAGAGATTGCTTGGCTTGAGTCAGAGTACATATATTGACAAGGTGCTTAATCATTTTGCCATGCAGAATTCCAAGAAGGGGTTTCTGCCGATGTCACATGGTGTGAGTCTTTCAAAGACTCAATGTCCCTTTTCTACGGAGGAGAGAAACCGTATGCATCAGATCCCTTATGCATCTGTTATAGGGTCTATCATGTACGCCATGCTTTGTACTCGTCCAGATGTCTCGTATGCTTTGAGCATGATAAACAGGTACCAGTCAGATCTAGATAAAAGTCACTGGACTGTTGTCAAGAATATTCTTAAGTACTTAAGAAGGACGAAAGAATATTTCTTGATATTTGGAGGCGATGAGGAGCTAGCTGTAAAGGGTTACAGTGACTCAAGCTTCCAAACAGACAGGGATATCTATAGATCACAATCAGGGTATGTATTTTGCCTGAATGGTGGCGCTGTGAGCTGGAAGAGTTCGAAGCAGGACACAGTCACAGATTCTACAATAGAGGACGAGTATATTGCCGCGTCAGAGGCGGCAAAAGAGGCTGTTTGGATCCGGAAGTTCATTACAGAGCTTGGTGTGGTTCCTAGCATAGCAGACCCGATAGACCTCTATTGTGACAACAATGGGGCTATTGCGCAGGCTAAGGAACCTTGCTCTCATCAGCGGACCAAACACATACTACGGCGCTTCCATCTCATTCGAGAGATCATCGATAGAGGATATGTGAAGATATGCAGAGTACACACTGATTCTAACATCGCAGATCCTTTGACCAAGGCTTTGGCACAAAAGAAGCATGATGGTCATACCAGGTCACTGAGTATTAGATATTGCAGTGATTGACACTAGTGCTAGTGGGAGATTGTTAGTAGGAGCCCTAGAGCCAATTATGTGATGATTGACTGGGGACATTTTTGTATCATTTGGTATCGTCAAACGTCACCCGTAACAGGGTGGACTATAAAGGCAATCACTGGGTATGTAATGAATTATGCGGAGGGATGTGAGTGATGTAGATGGGATCTATCCCTCCCATATGACGGGAGTGATATCTGTGGGCCCCTTAATCGAGTAGGACTGCTAAAACGCATGGTCATGCTCAAATGAGTCAATATGAGATATTGAGCTCATTTGTTTGAGTGAGTCTACTCGGGGATCAAGAAACACAAGATTGATTGAGGATGACACGGTCTATGCCTCATTGGTCAATCTAGATATCAAGGATAGAAGGACAAGGTCATACATTGCCATAGTCACGGAGGTTAAGTCGGATCTCGACTTTCTTGTTACTTGGGTAGCATTGATGCATTGCTAGATGCCGCTCATTGCTTTTGTGTCTAAATTGGTTTAGACACATTGCCAACGTTACAAGAGCCTATTGGGTCACACACTAAGGACACGGTGCTTCGGAGATTAATTGATCTTGATTTGGCTAAGATTTAATTGGAATTGGATTAATTGAGTTAGACTCAAGTGAATCCAATTGGATTATGGATTGAGATTTAATTTGAGTTAAACTCATTTAGATTAGACTCAACCATATTTGGATGAAATATTAATTCATTAAAATGTTTAATGAATTAATAAGAGAGGAAGATGGAGAGTTTCTCACCATTAGAGTGTTACATGAAAAGTTAGAGAGTTACATTCAAATGTTTAATGAAGGGAAGTTTAAAAGGCAAAAACTCCTCATGATATGAGTATAAAAGAGTTTTTCCCTTGTCATTTGGATGACAACTTCTCATTTTCTTTCCCCTCTTCCTTCTCTTCTCCATCTTGGCCGAAACCCACATCTTAGGTTCTTGGTGTTTTGTGAACTACCTCAAGTTGCTTGCACAACTAAGGTAGTTCTTCTCCGAAGTAGAGATATCGTGTTCGTGTGGATACGAATAGAGGCACGGACACTTGAACGTGCAAGAGATCCGGTGGCGCTTGGACGAGCGGGATAAATGTAAGGGCACGCTCCAAAGGTATACGCTTTAGATAGGTCTATTAGATAGATGATTTCGTACGAGTTTTTTTTCCGCATGGATTGCTCGAGGGATCTTGTTTCCGCTGGGTTTTTGTGTTTATGTCGCCTGAAGATCCCAACACCCACGAATATGTCAACCCACTTTGACATATTTATTATCATTGATTGTTCCAGTTGGGTAGAATTTTATTTAGTTTCATAATTGAAGGAAATTAATTGGATTTTAGTTCGTGGATTTTGTATAAATTTTGAATTTTGAATTAAGGATTGAGTTAGTTATTAAAGTTGATTTGTTAATAATTAATTAAGATTTAAGTTGTTAAGAATTGTTGAAGAATTGATAATGATTTAAGATGTTAAAATTTAAGTTGTTAAGAATTAATTAAGATTTAAGTTTTTAAGAATTAATTAAGATTTAAGTTTTAGAGAATTAAATAAGATTTAAGTTGTTAAGAATAAAATTAAGAATTAAGTTGTTAAGAATTAAATAAGAATTAAGTTTTTAAAATAAGATTTTATGTTGTTCAGAATTAATTAAAATTTAGGTTGTTAAGAATTAAGTTTTTAAATTAAGATTTTAAGTTGTTAAGAATTAATTAAGATTTAAGTTTTTAAAAATTAAATTAAGACTTTAAGTTGTTAAGAATTAATTAAAATTTAAGTTATTAAATTTGTGATTAATTTTGGGTCTAATTGCATCATTTCTATTAATTCAAAAATTTCTGATTCATTTATTATTTCTTTTGTTTTCAAGTTTTCAATTTTATTTAATACTGTTTTATTTGAATTCTTATATGCTTTTTTAATTATAGCTTCAATTTTAATAAATTTATCTTCATCTTCATCTTCAGAGTTATATTCAGAATTATTAATTAAAATTATATTATTATTTTCAAAATTAGTAGAATAATTTTTAGGATTACTAATTAAGGTCGTAACATTATATTCAAAATTAGTAGAATTATTAATTAAGAGTTGAGCAGTATCATCAGAATTAATAAGATTATTTTTAGAGATATTAATAAAGAGTTGAGTATTATCATCAGAATTATCAACATTATCTTTAGGATTATCAAAATTATCTTTAGGATAAGTAAAATGTTTTTTAGGATAAGTAAAATGATTTTCAGGATAAATAAAATAATTTTTAGAATAAATAAAATGATTTTCAAGATTGTTAATTAAGATGTTAGAATTAATTTCTAAAATTGTGGCATTAATATAAAAAAATCAAGGAGTTGATATTCAATATACTAATATTATCTATATTTGATTTAGATTTGTTATTAGCTAATTTATCATGTAACATATTTAGTTTATTATGTAAATAATCTAACTTAATAGGAAAATCAACATAATTATCTAGATTATCAGAAGAATTATCTAACTTTGCAAGAATTTGAAAAAAAACCTTTGTAGAAATTAGCTTTTCCTACCTCCATTACCTTCGTCGCATTTTCTGGCATTGTGGATCGGGCCATTTTTCAGTTTGGATACTGGTTCTTGTAATGCCCATACTTTTTGCATTTGAGACATTGGATATGACTTTTGTCCCTCCAGACTCCTAGCGTTGGTACCTCCATTGCCGCCTATGGTGACATACGAATCTGACGAGTATGCCACTTATTTTTGTAGTGTCCTCTCTCCCCGCACTTGAAACAAATTATATAAAATTTAAAATTAGACATAATTTAAATTGTACCTCTTTCACCCTTGACTCCCCCTCAATTCCTGACCTTCTTACTCCTTCGGAGGTGAGTTCGATCAGAGCCACTTGCTCTGATACCAATTGTAGGATCAGTGGTGTTGATAGAGTGGGGTGAATATTGACTCGTAAATTTCTTTGGAATCTTGTCTTTCGATCAACTGTCTTTCTATTAGAAGAGTTAGTACGCAGCGGAATAATAAATAAAGACGAGCAAGTACAACACTAACACGTGGGACTTTACTTGCTTCCCAACCCCCCAGGGTCAGTACGTCCAAGGTCTAAGTGCGGGTAGCGCCTGTCTACTAGTGGTCTCCTTTTCAGAATTTTCGAAGGCGGAGAAACACGTCTTACAGTTTTAGTACAGGCACAATAATAATAATGAATTACAACTTATAAATAAATCCAAACCAAACAAAGGATGACAATCTCGGCCAATCTAGAACTCCGAAGTGTCTCGCACTTCCCCCTGGAGTCTCCTTGGTCACAGAGCTTAGTCTTCACACTTTTTCTTCGCAGAAAATGATTAAGCATATGTGAAAGTTGATGTTTCAACTGAGGGGTTGGCACCCCTATATTTATACACAGTATTAGGGCACCCTAGAGCCCATTGAGCGTCTAATAATTGGTCCAAGCTGATTCAAACGACGAACTCGACGCAGAGATAACTTTCTCATCCCAGGCACCTGAATTGCTTTTAGGCGCCTGAATCCATTCAGGCGCCTAGGAATCGTTTTCCCAGCCTATGTTTGTTTTGCGTTTGTTCTCCTATCTTGCCTCCAACTCCAGGTACCTACAAGACAACAAACACACACAACAAACAGACAAACAATCTTATGCCTTAGTTGATTGATAGCCAGAGCTGTCTGGTTCTCACTTTTGGATTTCAACTGAAATCCTAGGTCGAACTGACGCCTACTGTTCCACTTTCCAAGGAACGCATCTTTCACCTACTCCAATCTGGAGAAGCTACCTTTTGCCAACCGGGAGCTCCGGTTGGACTTTTGCTCGGCCTCTAAGAACCTGGATCTCGAGATGTCCGATTCTCGACCCGTCTCTACTTCTGTCCGCGATCCACACTCAGTAAAGTTTTCTGCTCGGTCCCCCAGACCAAGACATCGTGCTCGACCTCCGAGACTCTTGAATCTTGAGACGTTCGATCCTCGACCCGTCTCTACTTCTGTCCGTAGTCCTCGCTTGGCAAAGTCTTCATTACCCGATCCCCGACCAGGACTTCGTGCTCAGTCCCCTGGACCAAGACTTTGGTGCCCAACCCTCGGCGAAGGAAGAGAACTTCAAGGGGCAAGCCGAGGAAGTGGACCTCAAGGCATACGCGAAGGATGATCTTCGGAGTGAGTTTGAGTGAACTTGTAAGCTGTGCAGTCGACTGGCAAAGGGATCAGTTGACTGCCAGTGTCGAGTGGAAACTCACAGAAAGATTAGTCAATTGGTCCAGGTACCAGTCGACTGGTCTTCTCGAAATAGAGTCGTTAGGCTAGCCGTTGGCTGAGGCATCAGTCGACTGGCCTTGGGGGCAGTCGACTGATGTCAGGGCTTAGCTGTTTGTTTAATAACTCTCTCAACTATTTAAGTGGGAGCTTGAGACTTGGAGAAGGTTAGCTCTTCATTGTAAGATCTTCTCTCCAGTGCTCAAGCTCCAAGTGCTCATCTTCCTCCCAAAACCCTAGCTTCAACATGTAAGGAGGAAGAAGAATTGTGAGAGGTTGTTCTCCACCGAGAAGGAGAAAGACTTAGCCGGAGATTGTCGGGACGTGATCCACCGAAGGATCAAGGGTTCGTTCATCTCAAGGACACGCCGTGGAGTAGGAGCAAGCAATCTCTGAACCACGTAACCAGTAACGTGTTAGCATTGATTCAATTATTAGATTAAGTTTCCGCTTGTGCTAACGTTGTAGGAAGAATTCGAACTTGGGGTGACCGAGCTATTCACCCCCCTCTAACGTGCCATCGGTCAAAACAAGTGGTATCAAAGCACAAGGAATGTTAGTAGGAGCCCTAGAGCCAATTATGTGATGATTGACTAGAGGCATTTTGTATCATATTCTATTATTAATAAAGGCATGTTTGGTTATTATACTTACTTTGTATTCTGTGCCGAATAACTATGTATAATAATGTCCTTGTGTAGTAGGTTCATATCTACATTATATCGATTGGTTGAATCGATAGTGAGATAATGTAGAGAACACTACACTAAATTATTCCTAGTCAAGCATCAATTATTCAGGGACAATATTGATGCATGGAGACTAGCATGTAGGTCAACTGATGACTTGAGCTCACAAGTCATAGATATGTGATATCAAGTTGACACATGGCTATACATTGGAGAATGTGTACTGAATGACCCGCCATGAGAAAGTTTCATAGATTGTCATATGAGTGTCATAGACTTTCTCATGTGACTATTGGTATGAATAGTCCTTAGACCTGAAGTCACTACGGTTCCCTACATAAGGAGTTATGTACTTTGGTATCGTCAAACGTCACCCGTAACAGGGTGGACTATAAAGGCGATCACTGGGTATGTAATGAATTATGCGGAGGGATGTGAGTGATGTAGATGGGATCTATCCCTCCCATATGACGGGAGTGATATCTGTAGGCCCCTTGATCAAGTAGGACTACTGAAACGCATGACCATGCTCAAATGAGTCAATATAAGATATTGAGCTCATTTGTTTGAGTGAGTCTACTCAGGGATCAAGAAACACAAGATTGATTGAGGATGACACGGTCTATGCCTCATTGGTCAATCTAGATATCAAGGATAGAAGGACAAGGTCATACACTATCATAGTCACGGAGGTTTAGTCGGATCTCGACTTTTCTTGTTACTTGGGTAGCAATGATGCATTGCTAGATGCCGCTCATTGCTTAAGTGTCTAAAGTGTTTAGGCGTATTGCCAACGTCACGAGAACCTATTGGGTCACACACAAAGGACACAATGCTTCGGGAAAGTTGATCGGCAGATCTGAGCCCGAGTTGGGAACTCGGGAGATCTGAGCCCGAGTTGAGAACTCAGGAGACTTGAGCCCGAGTTGGAAACTTGGGAGACCTGATCCCGAGTTGGAAACTCGGGAGGTCAGTTCGGGGGACTCGAGTTGGGAACTCGAGAGAGACCGAGTCGGAGCTCGGCGGGCCGAGTCGGAGCTCGGCGGGCCGAGTCGGAGCTCGCGGGCCGAGTCGGAGCTCGCGGCGAGTCCGGGCCGAGTCGGAGCTCGGCGGGCCGAGTCGGAGCTCGGCGGCCGAGTCGGAGCTCGGCGGATCGAGTCGGAGCTCGACGGATCGAGTCGGAGCTCGGCGGATCGGGTCGGAGCTCGGCGGATCGGGTCGGAACTCGGCAGACTGGGTCGGGAGCTCGGCAGACTGGGTCGGGAGCTCGGCACTCAGGAGACTTGGTCGGGAGATCGAGTCGGAAGCCCGAGTGGCCCGGTCGGAGTTGCATGGAGGAAAGAGAAAAGTCTCTTTTCATTGGATGAAAAGATTCTTTTCTTGCATGGGAAAAGATGAAGAGCCACATGAAAAGATGTGCTCTTTATTGGGAAGCCAAAGAGACACAAACCTCTTCATATTCATGGGATGATTATAAAAGAGGGCCTTGTGACTTTGGATGAGCTCTCCTTCTTCTTGCCTTAGCTTTTTCCCTTCCCTTCCTCTCTTCTTCCTCTCCTCCACTCTTGGCCGAAACCTTATTGTAAGGTTCTTGGTGTTTTCGAGCTACCTCAAGTTGCTAGCACAACTAAGGTAGTTCTCCCGAAGTTGAGAGATTATGTCCGTGTGGATACGAATAGAGGCATGTACGCTTGAACGTGCAAGAGATCCGGCACATCTTGGACGAGCGGGATAACCGAAGGGCACGCTTCAAAAGTATAAACAGTAGATAAATCTATTAGATAGATAGCTTTGTACGAGTTTTCTTTCGCATGGATCGCTCGTGGGTTCTTGTTTCCGTTGCGTTTTTATTGTTTTGTGCCGGGAGAACCCAACAAGGACGCCTTCAACGGACTAACCACGGAGAAGAGCAAATTCATTGAAATGGCCGGCTCGCACATCCAACCACCAAAGTTTGAAGGAGAATTTGCTTGGTGGAAGAAAAGGATGGAGGTTTTTTTCAATACCGACTTTGATATTATGCTAATCATGGAAAATGATTTTGAAGTGCCTAGGGATCAAGAGAACAAGTTACTTGAGAAAATAAGGCGGAGCAAGAAGCAAGGGGATGACTACTTGGCAAATTCAAAAGTCTTGCATCATCTACTATGTGTGCCCCCCAACAAGAAGTCACAAGGATTGGGAGTTACTTAAGTGTCAAAGACTTGTGGGATAAGATAATAGAGCTTCATGAGGGCACTTCGGAGGCAAAAATGGCTAAGAGAGATCTTCTTAGATCCCAACTCGACAATATCAACCTTGATAAAGGGGAGAAGGTATCAAATTTACATGCTAGATTTAAGAAAATACTTAATGGATTAATTAGTGTAGGAGAACAACAATCCAACCGAGACATTTTGATGAAAACCATCAATGCGTTCCCAGGAACATCAAATTGGAGCTCAATGGTGGACTCGTACTACATATCCAAGGATCTAGAGAAAACATCTCTAGAGGAATTCTTCTCAACCATGGAGCTTCATGAGACTCGAGTTGAAGGAACAATTGAAGAAGTGTACAAACCAAAGAGTATAGCCCTTGTGGAAAACAAGGGAAAAGGTAAAAAGAAGACTTCCTCATCCGATTCGGAAGAATCAAGTGCATCCATGGATAGTGATGCGGAAGCGTACATGGTGAGGAAAATGAGAAAAACATTTAAACATTTTTCTACTAACAAATCTCATGGTAGGAAAAGTTCAAAGAGCAAAAGTAGGACAAGGAAGATAATTTGCTACAATTGCCAAGGAGAAGGATATATGAGAGATGAATGTCCTCTCTTGAAGAATAAGGAAGGAAAGAAGAATGAAGAAAAGAAGAAGTCAAAAGAGAAGGGGAAGAAGGTGCAAAATTTGAAGGCTACATGGGATAATTCATCCTCATCGAAGGAGGAGGAACATCATGTATCCCATTTCGCACTAATTGGAATTGAAGGCATAGCCTCCACGTCATCCGAATTTAAAGAAGAGAAGAGCTCGAGTGAAGATGAAGGGAGCTCAAGTGAAGGAGGAGGCTCAACTTCGGAATCGGACGTCTCGGTAAGTGAGGTATACAATTTACCCACTTCTACTCTTGTAAATATTATTTCTAGCACTAATGATGACTTGTTTAAGGCTAGAAAGAAAATTAAGGATTTGAAAAATGAAATTTGCATGCTAAAAGAAAAATTAGAATCCATGAAAATTAAGGATGATGTGCATGCTTCTTCTTCTATTTCAAATGATTCATGTTTAGAAGTAGAAAATAAGAAATTAAGGGAAAAGGTAGATAGTCTTACCAAAGCCTTTAGAAAATTTGAAATTGGCTCAAAGACCCTAGATATGATCATCGAGAGCCAAAGGGCAAGTTTTAAGAAAGAGGGATTCGATTTTGGGAAGTCTAGCAATGGGAAAACCTATCATTGCCTACTTGCTAGAGGACAAGCAAAAATCAAAACCCTAGGAAAGAAATGGATCTCCAAGGAGTACTTGGTCAACCCAATTAGAAAATATTTCTATTGGGCACCAAAATCAATCCTCAAAGGTTAGAGGATTTAGGGAGAGTCAACCATATATTGCAATTTCAAATTTTTGAAATTTGGTTGACTTGAGGCATTAAGGGGGAGTACTTTAGCCTAAGTAGAAATTCTTGATAATATGGGCTAAATAGGATGTACCTTAATACATCTCATATTGCTTTGATTTATAATTGCATTTATACATATGAGATGTTAGGATGGTACAAATAACTCACTTATGCTTGTGACATTTTGATAAGTTATTAGATGTATCACATTAGTGATAATAGACCAATTATGGGGAAAGTAAATATTTAATTAATGAACATCTTACTCATAGATCATAGTTGGACATTTCAAATGAATTGAAAATATTTTTGTATTTTATTTGCTATGGCATAGGTTTGCAAACCACATGGTTTCAAAACTAGAATGAAAGTTTGATACAAAATTGAGTGTTTTCAAAAAATTTGAGTTTTGGTCAAAAAGTCAAACATATTTGGATTTTCATGAAAATATATTTTTCTTTGTTTGAAAATATCACAAGAAATATGTTTGCAAAATTTTATAATTTGTCAGATTTTATAGAATATTTTATGCATTTCTGAATTTCAGCTCAAAGGCTGAAATTTTCAGTCTGTTATGTATTGTCGACTGGCCCTAGGGGCAGTCGAGTGAACATTCTATAAGTTGGCAATTCGATATAACCAGTCGACTGGTAACTGAGTTCGTTGACTGACACCTGTATTTTCTGTTTTCTGGGGATTTTCAGAAAATAAAAGGTGTCCCAAATTGATACCAAGGGTAATATTGCTTAGTGCAATCTTTTTGATAGTGTCAAAGGGGGAGAATGAAAGGTTTAAGTTAGATTTTAACTTAATTCTTTATGTTTGTGCAAAATTGAAAATCTTGTGATAAGACATAGGTTAAGGGGGAAGATGCATGTTTATGTGACTTTACATACTGTTGGTGCAGTTTGCACTAACGGTCAAACTCGGGTTTTGATGTATGACAAAGTGGTTAAAGTTAGGGTTGTTAGTGTTTAACCTCTTTACTAAGTATGCAGGGTTGAAAGACTTAGGACCAGACACCAGGCTGAAGTCCAGGATGGTTGAGTCCTGGCGGGAAGTCCAGTTGGGTCCGCGGGACCTGACAACTGGCTGAAGACCAAGTTGGTTGAGACTTGGCAGGAAGACCAAGGTGGTTGAGCCTTGGCAGGAAGTCCTGGTGGGTCAAGAAGTCAAGTAGAGCTGCACAAGGTAAATGAGGTAAGTCACTGGAAGAGCGAACCAGTGAGGACGCGTTCCCCGTCGAGGGAACAGTAGGCGTCGGTTCGACCTAAGGCTCCATTTCGGAGACCAAAGTCAGAACCAAGACAGCTAAGGCTGTATAATCTAACACTGTTTTATTGTATTTTGGACTAACCCTGGATGCAGGACCAAAGGAAGGAGTATCTGCAGCTCAGAGAGCCTCAAAGGAGTGAGGCAGTAGCTGAGCAGGGCGCCCCGGATGTTCCGGGCGCCCCCAGAGTCAACCCAAGTCCGCAGCCCCGACAGCAGCGCTTTTCGGGGCGCCCCGCGTGTCGCGGGCGCCCCCTGTGCCACCTCACTGCCAGCTGCCGAAGCTCGCCCTCGCGAAGCCAAGGAGATGAGGCTTTGACCGGTCAAACCGGGCGCCCCGCGCGCTCCGGGCGCCCCGGTCAAAGCAGATCCCGAAGATGAAGAGATCAGGCTTGACCGAAGGATGCAACGGATCGAATGCCACGTGGGGGGGCGCCCCGAGCATCCCGGGCGCCCCCAGCCCTATATAAAGGGCCCTCGACCCTCTTCTTCAAACAACAATTCTTCCAACGCCTCAAAGTTCTTCTACGCTCGCGCCTTGCTCCGGAAACGCTTCACCTCGAGCCGACGACGTCCCGCTGCCCCGAAAGAGTCGACCTACTCCGGACGTCGGTAAAAAGAAGAATATTTTTTTTAAATACTTTATTGCACTTAATTACTTGAAAGTGTGGGGTTGTCACACTTTCAATTCTTTTGTACTCGCCTACTCTATCGGGGTTTCCCGGTAGAGAGTTTTAGTGGATTGCCCAACAGGAAAGGTCCGAGGGACCTGGGCCTTCGAGTAGGAGTCGCCGAAGGCTCCGAACGAAGTAAAAATCGTTCGTGTTTGTGTGTTCGTTTTTCGTTTCTTTCATTTCCGCTGTGCACGCTTTTTAAAGCACTCTGATTTAAATTTAAAAGTCACGTGATTCACCCCCCCCCTCTCACGTGCATCGATCCTACAAGTGGTATCAGAGCCTGGTACGCTCTGTATCGGTGCAACCACCATAAGAGCCGGGGGAAATCCAGTTTTTTTCGAGTTTTGGTTTTTCGCTACACATAATCTAAATTAGGTATTGTTGCCTAGATTTGGATTAGTTTTCCGTTCGTTTGATTTTACTCGAATTTGGTGCAACACCATTTCGAGTCGCTCTCTTCTCCTCTTCCTACCACACTACTAATCCAAGACCTAGTCTTGGGACAAGTTTTTGTGTGGTCTATTTCAGATGGCCCAAGGTGAAGGCTATAGCACTGCTCGCCCTCCCCTCTTTAATGGGGAAGACTTTCCCTACTGGAAGAGAAGGATGGAGGTTTATCTGAAGACCGACATGGATCAGTGGTTTGCAATTCAAACAGGCTACACACCGCCAATGGATGAGGGAAATAATGCTCCACTAAGGCCCGACAGATGGAACTCAGAGATGAAGAAAAAGGCTCAAACCGAGTTCAAAGCTCAGAACACCCTCCAGTGCGGACTTACCAAAGAGGAGCTAAATAGAATTGGACCAACCGACTCGGCGAAGGAGCTATGGGACAAATTAACAGAATTACATGAAGGCACTTCTGATGCAAAGGTAACAAAGAGAGATCTATTATTGAATAAATTATTTAACATCAAAATGCAGGAAGGAGAATCAGCAAGTCAACTCCACGCCCGGATTAAGAACATATTGAATGGACTCCACATGATCGGGCACAAACAGGAGAACCGGGACATCATAAGGTACGCGTTAAATGCGTTCCCTAGAAACTCACTATGGGCATCTATTATAGATGTCTATAAAATTTCTAGGAACCTTTCAAAAATAAATCTGGATGAACTATTTTGTGAATTAGAGCTGCATGAGCAAACTAACGCCAAGGTCGAGAAAGGGCTAGCTTTATTTGCAGGTTCACCAAAGGAAGCCAAATCAAAGAGAAAAGTCCAAGAAGAACCTGAAGATGAGTCAGGCTCTGATGAAGAAGAACAACTGGTGAACTTGGTAAGAAAAATGTTCACCAGAAGGAAGAACAAATTTTCAAAGAAAGATATTCAAAAGGTAATGAAGCCCTACAGCACTGAAGGTAAAAGCAAAATGATCTGCTTCGGCTGTAACAGAAAAGGGCACTTCAAACATGAATGCCCTTACAAGAAGGAGAACCAACCCACTAAGAACAAAAAGAAGAAGGCTCTTCAAGCCACGTGGGATGAAAGCTCGGACGATTCCGACGATGAACAACCGAAGAACGCAAGCTACCTCGCACTGATGGCAACCGGACCAGAATCGGACTCGGATCAAGACGAGGATTCCGAATACGAGTCGAGCCAAGAGATCGGACTATTTTCAGACGGCTCTACTAAGGTATATTTAGATTCAGTAAATGAAAAGTTCTTTAAAATTATTTCTGTCTTGAATAAAAAATTGCTTGCATCTGAATCTAGAAATGACCAGCTCCTTAATGAAAATCAAGACCTTAAGGAGCAATTAATTAATACCAGAACATTAACTGAACAAACTCAAAATCAAAAATTAATTGAGCTTGAAACTGAAAACTCAACCCTAAAGGGCGAAGTCCTAAAACTTAAGGATCTACTAGCAACTTTCACAACCCGATCCAAGAACCTTGACCTTATTCTTGGATCACAAAAGGGCATGTATAACAAATCTGGGATAGGATATAAATCGAGATCGTCCCAAAGATCCTTTATCTCCTTTATCCACCCCCGCAAAAATCAACGAAAAGCGTGGGTTCCGAAAGCTTATCTAACAAAGCAAGTAGGTCAGAATCAATTTTATGTCCCAAAAAGGGACATCCATTACATTGACCCTAGGCACCCAGTCTACAATTTAGGGGGAGGCTCCAAACTAGTTGGCACCTTAAAATCAGCCGCTGCCCAGGTGGGCACTTAGGACTAGCTTCAAAGTTAATTTGAATCTTGTACTATTTAGTACCAAGGTTTTCAATGAGTAAGTTAAAAGTTCAACTTCTTTAAGCGGCTTTGCCTAGAAAATGGTTGTTGCTCCAATAAGGCTTCGGCCAAAGAAGGCCACTGTGCCTCGCCATGGCCTGGAAGCCAATTATTGAAGTGTACTTTTAAATTACTACTTGTTAAACTTGGATCTAACACAAGGTCAAGTTAACTTTTCTAATCAAACTCAAAATCATCTCACAAAATCATAGGACTCCCTTGATTGATAACTTAGACCGAGTGAGATGAATAAGAATAACCAAATTTAAATTATTGATTGATAATTCAAATTCAAAAATTAAAATTCAAATTAAAATTCAAATTAAAATTTAAATTAAAATTCAAATTAAAATTCAAAAATTAAAATTCAAATTAAAATTTAATTAAAATTCAAAAATTAAAATTCAAATTCAAATTCAAATTAAAATTCAAAAATTAAAATTCAAATTAAAATTCAAATTAAAATTCAAAAATTAAAATTTAATTAAAATTCAAAAATTAAAATTCAAATTAAAATTCAATTCAAATTCAAAAATTAAAATTCAAATTAAAATTCAAAAATTAAAATTCAAATTAAAATTCAAAAATTAAAATTCAAATTAAAATTCAATTAAAATTCAAATTAAAATTCAAATTAAAATTCAAATTAAAATTCAAATTAAAATTAAAATTAAAATTCAAATTCAAATTCAAAAATTAAAATTAAAATTCAAAAATTAAAATTCAAATTAAAATTCAAATTCAAATTAAAATTCAAATTCAAAAAGTAAAATTCAAATTCAAATTAAAATTAAAATTCAAAAATAAGATGTTAAAATTAAACTTTAAAATTCTTAATTAAATCATATTTTAACTTAATCTAAATCTTAATTTTTCACCTAATTAAATCCTTAATTAAAAATTCATCTAATTAAATTTCGACATAAATTAAAAATTAAACCCTAATTAAATTCTACTTTAACTTTAACTAAAATTTGCATAATCAAACTTTACTTAAATTAACTTTAATTAAATTAAAATTTAACGTTAATTAAATTTTATATAATTAAAAATCTAACTCTTTACATAATCAAATTTTAATCATTAATTAATTAAACTTGAATCCTTAATAAACTTTAATCCTTAATAAACTTTAATCCTTAATCAACTTTAATCCTTAGAATTTCAATCTTTATTCAGACTCCAATGATTGAATCTTTAATTAAATCTTAACTAACTTTAATTTATTTAAAATTCGACCAAATTAAATTTTAACCCCTAAAATTTTACCTAATTGAACCTCAACCCTTTATTAAAACTTCATTTAAATACCTCTAACTTTAATCCCCAAATAACTAAAGCTTGTAATTAAAATTTTACCTTAATCTTAATTGAAATTCTTAATAATTTTAACCTTAAGTTTAATTAAAAATCTTAATTATTTAAACTTTAATCTTAATCTTAATTAAAATCAAACTTTAACTCTTAATTAAATCTTAATTTAATTTTACCAAAATTGAATCCTAATTAAAATTAAACTTTAATTCTTAATCGTAATTAAAATTAAACTTTAAATATTACTTCAATTAAAATCATAATTAAATTTTAAAACTTTAACTTAATTTTTATGTTTAATTAAAATTTATCAACCCAACCAAACTTAAATATAATTAACCTAATTAAACTTTAATTAAACCAAACATAAATCTAATGAATACAAACCTAATTAAACCAAACCTAAAAGCAAACCCACACTAAAGGCTTAATTAAGCCTACACCTAATTCTTAATTAAACCAACTTAACAAAAAAAAATAATAAAAAAAACTCTTTTGTTTCCTTTTCTATTTCTGCTTGTTCTTTTACGAACTTACCCCTAAGGACTTATGGAGAATATCGAGTTGAGGGGGAGGGAAAATATTTCTATACATCTTTTTGGCAAATTCCTTATAAAATATTTGAAAATAACTGTTTTAAAAATACAATTTTTTATAGTCTTTTTATTCTTTCAATTATATTCTTTTCAAAACTTATTTTCAATCTTTTTGTGCTTTCAAAGATATTCTTATAACCATTTGAAAATAATAATAATAACTTTATTACTATATCAAATTTTGTTTCAAAATATTAAACAATCCTCTTGAAAATCTCTCTTCAAATACTTTTAAACTATTTTATTAAAGTATGTGATTAAAAATAAAAATGCCCTATATCTAAACCTATTTTAAGAGATGCCATACATGTCTTATTTTTACTGTTTTGTTTGAAAAATATTAGGATTATGCTTATAAATAGTTCCTTGCAACTCCTATTTAGCATTGAAAAATCCGTATTTTTGGGTCTTGCAAATCTCCTTTTTCAAATTTTACTAATTTTCTTTGATAAACTATTTTCAAATTAACTTTAAAATAAAAACACTTATGTTTTTTTTTGAAAATCCACTATTAGCTTGTTCTTATACTAGAAAGTATCAAAATATTTTGATTGATTTACTTCCAAAAATGATTCTTTTGAAATATTTTTATTTGTAGTTTGGATATCCCTAGGACATAATAGAATGTTTACCTTGAAATTGACAAGGGATTCTAAGGGCTTGTCAAGTTAAGGGGGAGTTCAAACTAACTTGGAAAATTAATTTTAAGAATAATTTGATTAAGTCTATGATATTACTTTTAAAGTATAACTATTTTCAAAAGAATCTAAGGCATATTCTTGAAAAATTATTTTGAATAATGGTCTTGAAACTTTTAAAGCTTATTCTTAGAATATCTTCCTTCTTCTCAGTTAAAGCTCAGTAGCAAAGTTTCTTTTGACTTTGAAAAATATGTATTATTTGGGAAATTTTTATATTGTCAAGCTTAACTTTGAAAATACTTCTAATTCATTTGAAAAATAATGTTGTTGAAAACTATTTCTTAGTTTTGAAAGCTAAGTTAATTGATTTAGGGGGAGTTCCTTTTTTTCACTTAGGCTATTTATCTTACTTAATCTATTTTGCCTAAGTCTAGTTTTCTAACACTGAGCCTATATTTCTACTCCCTTAAACTTGTTATGCCTATTTTTTGATGAATGACAAAGGGGGAGAGTAGGGTAAAGGGTTAGAAAATTGCAAACAGCATGCTTATTTCACAGTTAATTAATTCTGCTTTCTTGTGTGCTGCAACTTTCATACCTATGCTTAGGTAATATTATTTGCATGTTTATGCAAGTTCATATCTGCTATTTTTTTCTAACTTTAACCTGAGTTGTCAATACATCAAAAAGGGGGAGATTGTTGGTGCAGTTTGCACTAACGGTCAAACTCGGGTTTTGATGTATGACAAAGTGGTTAAAGTTAGGGTTGTTAGTGTTTAACCTCTTTACTAAGTATGCAGGGTTGAAAGACTTAGGACCAGACACCAGGCTGAAGTCCAGGATGGTTGAGTCCTGGCGGGAAGTCCAGTTGGGTCCGCGGGACCTGACAACTGGCTGAAGACCAAGTTGGTTGAGACTTGGCAGGAAGACCAAGATGGTTGAGCCTTGGCAGGAAGTCCTGGTGGGTCAAGAAGTCAAGTAGAGCTGCACAAGGTAAATGAGGTAAGTCACTGGAAGAGCGAACCAGTGAGGACGCGTTCCCCGTCGAGGGAACAGTAGGCGTCGGTTCGACCTAAGGCTCCATTTCGGAGACCAAAGTCAGAACCAAGACAGCTAAGGCTGTATAATCTAACACTGTTTTATTGTATTTTGGACTAACCCTGGATGCAGGACCAAAGGAAGGAGTATCTGCAGCTCAGAGAGCCTCAAAGGAGTGAGGCAGTAGCTGAGCAGGGCGCCCCGGATGTTCCGGGCGCCCCCAGAGTCAACCCAAGTCCGCAGCCCCGACAGCAGCGCTTTTCGGGGCGCCCCGCGTGTCGCGGGCGCCCCCTGTGCCACCTCACTGCCAGCTGCCGAAGCTCGCCCTCGCGAAGCCAAGGAGATGAGGCTTTGACCGGTCAAACCGGGCGCCCCGCGCGCTCCGGGCGCCCCGGTCAAAGCAGATCCCGAAGATGAAGAGATCAGGCTTGACCGAAGGATGCAACGGATCGAACGCCACGTGGGGGGGCGCCCCGAGCATCCCGGGCGCCCCCAGCCCTATATAAAGGGCCCTCGACCCTCTTCTTCAAACAACAATTCTTCCAACGCCTCAAAGTTCTTCTACGCTCGCGCCTTGCTCCGGAAACGCTTCACCTCGAGCCGACGACGTCCCGCTGCCCCGAAAGAGTCGACCTACTCCGGACGTCGGTAAAAAGAAGAATATTTTTTTTAAATACTTTATTGCACTTAATTACTTGAAAGTGTGGGGTTGTCACACTTTCAATTCTTTTGTACTCGCCTACTCTATCGGGGTTTCCCGGTAGAGAGTTTTAGTGGATTGCCCAACAGGAAAGGTCCGAGGGACCTGGGCCTTCGAGTAGGAGTCGCCGAAGGCTCCGAACGAAGTAAAAATCGTTCGTGTTTGTGTGTTCGTTTTTCGTTTCTTTCATTTCCGCTGTGCACGCTTTTTAAAGCACTCTGATTTAAATTTAAAAGTCACGTGATTCACCCCCCCTCTCACGTGCATCGATCCTACACATACTATGCTTTTAATTTTAAATTGTTATTTTTGTATTTTAACTTGTATGTTTGTACCTAACTTAAACATATTGTCATACATCAAAATTGGGGAGATTGTTGGTGCAATCGACCCAAGGTTGATCTGTAGATCATGAGTTTTGATGTGTGTGCCAATATAGTTAAGTTAGGTTTTCATGTTGATTTGATATGTGTGCTTGAGTCATGCAGGACTTGGAGAATCACACATGAGTAACAATGTATAGCATCCGAGGGACAAGAGCCATGGAAGAGGACTCAAGGGTGAGCCGAGGAAGTAGACTTCAAAGGCATACGCGAAGGATGACATGGAGGCAAGCAGTGGTCTTGTGTGTGCATCCGATGGATGAGAGCCGAAGGAAGAGAACTTCAATGGGCAAGCCGAGGAAGTGGACCTCAAGGCATACACGAAGGATGCACTTCGGAGTGAGTTTGAGTGAACTGTAAGCTGGGCAATCGACTAGCAAAGGGATCAGTTGACTGCCAGCGTCGGGTGGAAACTCACAGAAAGATCAGTCGACTGGTCTAGGTACCAGTCGACTGGTCTGCTTGAAATAGAGCCGTTAGCTGAGGCATCAGTTGATTGGCCCTGGGGGCAGTCGACTGATGTCAGGGTTAAGCTGTTTGTTTAACTGCTCTCTCCACTATTTAAGTGGGAGCTTAAGACTTGGAGAAGGTTAGCTCTTCATTGTAAGATCTTCTCTCTAGTGCTCAAGCTTCAAGTGCTCATCTTCCTCCCAAAACCCTAGCTTCAACTTGTAAGGAGGAAGAAGGATTGTGAGAAGTTGTTCTCCACCAAGAAGGAGAAAGACTTAGCCGGAGATTACCGGGGCATGATCCACCGAAGGATCAAGGGTTCGTCCACCTCAAGGACACGCCGTGGAGTAGGAGCAAGCAATCTCCGAACCACGTAATCGATAATGTGTTAACATTGATTCAATTATTAGATTAAGTTTCCGCTTGTGCTAACGTTGTAGGAAGAATTCGAACTTGGGGTGACCGAGCTATTCACCCCCCTCTAGCCGTGCCATCGGTCACAACAAAACTGATCAAACCTGGGTTTACCCTACCAAACATCAGGTCCTGTTTGGTTTAACCCTTGATCACTTTGACCAAACCTTAGTATATTGTCAAACATCGAAACACTAGAGGTTAACTGTTCAGGTTTGATGCTTTTTGCACCAACACTTTAGGCCCATCGAGCGACACCTCGCGAAGGTACCAATTTAATTCCTTTTTATCTTGTCTATGGAGGAGAAGTGGTAGTCCTAGTAGAGGTAGGTCAAGAGTCTGATCAGCGAAGCTTGTGCGACCAAGACAATGCTGACTGGTGAAGGATAAAGCTGGACCTATTTAGTGAAGCAAGAGATAGAGTAGCCATGCGGCTCATGTCATACCAACAAAGGATGCGAAAAAGGTACAACCAAAGGGTTATTCCCCGATTCTTTCAAGTCGATGAATGATTTAGAAAAGAATTAAGCCGGTCAGCGACGTCGGCGAACTGGAACCACAATGGGGAGAACCGTATAAGGTCATGCAGAAGTTAGTCTCCGGGCGCATTCTATTTGTAAGACAACGAAGGGAAGAGGTTAGACATGCCCTAGAGTGCGAATCACCTGCAACCGTATCGGGGTTAAGGGAGTGCCTGTAAAATACAAATGTACAATGTATCTCTTCATTTGGTAAAAACGCGGGAGGCAATGCATGAATCCTAGCGACTGTCCTAGACTCTTGTTTCTTAGAGAGTTATAAGCGGGTTTTTCTGTGCCCAACGACCACTCGGTTGGATGTGGCACTCCATGCTCCGTGTGATCAATTGGTCAGCTGTCCTATGTTGGGACCTTTGCGTCTAGCTAGAGCGGGGTGAATAGCTTCTCTTGAATTTTGTCTATAAAATGTTAGCCAAAGCACAAGAAAAAGGATAGACAAAAATAATAAAAATGAAGGCAATGTTAACTCCTTTGATTTACTTGGTCTCCACCTCCTTGAGGTGACTAATCCAAGGATCCACACCCAGACAACCAAGCTCCACTATGCTCTTCTCCTTTTCAATCAAGCTTAAAGGTGGATAAACCCTCACAAAATGATCTCTTCCTCTTTTACAAGATGGGACTTAGAGTATGAGGAAGAGAGTAGACTTTGGAAGCTTTGGGCACTTAGAAGAGGATTTTTCAATCACAATTTGTAACCTCTTGATGCCCCTAAACATCCCTATAAATAGAGGAGAGAGTTGTTAACAAAACAGCTCAGTCCCGACACCAATTGATTGCCACCAGGACCAATCAACTGGTGTCCAGCCAATGGCTAGCCTAACGGCTAAATTTTGAATAGACCAGTTGACTGGTGCCCATACCAGTTGACTAATCTTTCTATGAGTTTCCTCTTAGCGCTATCAGTCGACTGTTTTCCTTGCCAGTCGATTGCCCAACTTACAAATTCACTCTCAACCTCTTCGGAGTCCATCCTTCGTGTATGCCTTAAAGTCCACTTCCTTGGTTGACCCTTAAAGTTCTCTTTCTTCGGCTCTCATCCCTCAGATGCACACACAAGCCTGCGGCTTGTCTCTATTCTACCCTTCGCGTATGCCTTTGAAGTCTACTTCCTCTGCTCTCCCTTTGAAATCCTCTTCCTTCGGCTCTCGTCCCTCGGATGTTTTACACTGTTGTTCCTCATGTGTGGTTCACCAAGTCCTACAAAACTCAAACACACACATGAAACCAATGTGAAAACCTAATTTAATCATATTGACACATACATTAAAACCCATGATCTATCTGATCAAACTCGGGTCGATTGCACCAATATCCTATACTCTCACTCCTTAGCGAGTTATAAGCAGATTTCCCCGTGCCCAACGATCACACTCGGTCAGCTGTGACACATCATGCATGTCCTAGACTCTCGCTCCTTAACGTGTTATAAGCGGGTTTCCCCATGCCCAACGACCACTCAATCAGACGTGGCACACCATGCTCTGTATGACAGACTGGTCGGTTGTCCCATACTCTCGCTCATTAGCGAATTATAAGCGGGTTTCCTCATACCCAATGATCGCTCGATCGGACGTGGCACACCATGCTCCATATGATCGATCGATCGACTGTCTCAGTCTCTCGCTCCTTAGCGAGTTATAAGTGAGTTCCTCCGTGCCAAATAACCACTTGGTTGGAGGTGACACACCACGCTCTATATGACAGACTAGTTGGCTGTCCTAAACTCTCACTCCTTAGCGAGTTATAAGCGGGTTTTCCTGTGTCCAACGATCGCTCGGCAGGACATAACACTCTATAGTCCGAACAATGGTCCTGTCATTGGAAAGCATATTTGGAACAATCAGTTAAGCTGACAGGCGAAGAAGAGTGAGTCAAAAAGAAAAAGTACTTAGGAAAAGAACATTATGAAGGACACAGTTAGGCAAAAAGAGATTTTGATCAAGAAATGCCCCTAGCGGCATTACTAAGGAAGTACAAATTAATAAGAGGTAAACTAAGCTAGGTCAGGGAAGACGTCCTCAAGAAGGCCATCCAATATCTTTGACAGCTTGATAAAGTCAGAGGGCAAGTCAACAGTTAGATAATCAACCTCGCGCAACTACTTTACGACCCCCTCTACCCCATAGCAGAACATTTTTTGAGGTCTACTGGCTTAGAAGCACGTTGAATTCCCTGGATCGAAGATACTCTCACAGTGGGCCTCTAGCGGAGCGGGCTCCTCGACCTGATAAGCTTCCAGGGCAGCCTGGAAGGAGGCCAGTTTAGCTTTTTGGCGAGTGAGCTCCTCTACTTGAGTGGTCAACTACTCTTGCTGATTCTGAATGACCGTGTCCTTGGCCACCAACTCTATTGTCCTCTCTGTCAGCTCTGATTCGCGATACTTGGTTAGTTCTTTGAGACGGTTGGAATGAGTCTTGGCCTCAACAACCTTCAGATCCAAGTTTGAGAGGGTTCTCTGCCTCCTGGTGCTCTTCGACTTAAGCTTAGATTCGGAGCGCTGGAATTGTGCCTCTATGCGCTCCTCCCGCTCTTTACTCTCATCCTCCAATGCTTCCTTCGTTTGGAGGAGGAGAGCCTTCTGCTCTTGAGGTTTCGCGTGAAGGGCGAAAGTCTCATCAGAGTTGATCGACAATGTAGCTTGAGCCAAAGCGGCCTCCAGCTTAGCAACATGCTTCTCCGCCATTCTCCTAAAATGGGCGTTGCCCACTAGGGACTAATTGACGCCCTAGCTAGCTATCCAAAAATGGATAAAAGAGGAAAACTAGGGATTAACTTATGAGATAGCGAAAAGATGAAAAATAAGAATGAACGGGTGGCTCACCCTCGTGGTGTCTTGAGCATAACCATTTGCTAGATTTATTGGCAATCACTCTACCATGTCATCCAACCCCTCCTTTCAAGCATTGGCAAGGAAACCCCATAGCCTCACCACTTGGAAAGAACTCCCTAGGTCTAGTGTCGGGGGACCCAATGGCCCCTTCACTGAGGAAATCAACATGTTGGCAGTTAAATGAGGGCTCGAGTGAGGACACAGAGAAGAGCTGGGGCCGGAAGGCAGGATGGTGGGGGGTCCGGTCGGAATGCTGGGAGGGATGTTTTCAGATGATTGGCCGCTCGGTATTTGGTTACCGCTTGAATCAAACTGATGAGGAGACAGACACTGAAGGGGCGTAGATGTGACCCCTAGTGGTGCGGGATCTGGATAAGAAGCGGGAGATTGGATTTGGACTGAGGGTGTTGTCGGTCGACGCTTCTTATGTTTCAGCCTCAGAGGTGCATCCTCGGTGGACTCGGAGGGAACCGTCTCTGGCACCATGGAAGGACAATTCGGAGGTAATTTGCCAATACTTGCAGTGGCATCGTTGTTGCTTGTTGCTATTTAGAAACCAATCGGCTGCAACTTCCTCTGAGCTAGCTCAGCAACTGCTCCACTTTCTAGCTCAACATCATCCAACCACAGGGTGTCGTTCAGAGCATCCTTCCACATAGTCTTAGCTGCAAGAAGGAGATAGAATCTCAGTTAACGTCAAGGTTAAAGTACAAAATAAAATCTCACCGAAGGAGTAGGGCAGCCTGGCTCGGATTTGACTCAACCCAAATAGGTGGAGTATGCCCTCCTGCAATAGGAGGTTGATGTTGAACTTCAACCTCACTAACTTTTCGAAGGATGCTTGATAAGGGAGTCCGATAGGAAGTTCTTCAACACCGACGGTTCGGGCAACTCCTCTAGCCATCCGATTGGCCAAAACGAAGGGGGGAACAGAGTTGATAAAGACAAAATGGGACTTCCATCGCTTATTGGAAGAAAGGACCTTATCAAAAAAATCCCGCTTTCAGGCAACTTGGAAGAAGGAGCCTGGCTCATTCTTCTTAGGGTAATAAAAAAAGTGAAAAATTTGAGGGTCGAGAGGGACGCAGTTCCAACGGAATAAAATCATTGTGCCGCACACCACTCGAATTGAGTTGGGTGTTAGTTAAGACAGGGGGATTTGGAAGTAGCGATAGCTAATCTTTGAAAAGGGTGAAAAGCCCTAGAGGAGGAAGATGGGGACAATTGAGAGTATTCGGGATGATGATCCTATGGTCCTTAGGCATCGTAAAAGTTAGGCAAATGATATCCAAGTCGCCCCCATCGATGTCAGAGATGGTCGAGGTATACCAAAGGTCGGGGACGATCATGGGGATCTCTAGGGCCATGGATGAAACAAGGAGAAGAAAAAATAAGGTGAGGGAGGGGCACTTACAAGAAAAGGAATAGCGAGGATTGACGAGTCGCCGGGAGTAGAAGAGAACGGAGGCTGGAGAAGAAGAAGGCAATGGTTGAGAGTGCACGATACCTTTTTTGAAACCTAAGCAACCCTTTTACACTCACTCCCCTTTTCCCCGCCACCGTTGGATACGAGACAGGAAAAGGTGGGATTAAATCCCAACCATAGGAGCCTAACCATCACTCAGCACCTCGACTCCTGTGCCTAATGCCTGTCACTTCGGAAACAATGCAACCAGTGATAGAATAACACGTGGCAGTCATGGATAGGCAAGCATTTATGAAGATAAGATGGGAAAATCATTACAGACTGTGAAGATCACGCTTGCGCCACACCGCATTAATAACCTTGACATCCTATTTTTTGAGATACAAGGATGGCTCCCTCAGTATGGAAGATCAATATGGCGTCAACCCTAATCATCGATCTGAACGGACGTTAAGACACACCTAGTCCTATCAGTCAGACTAGACGCCTCATTCAACTAGACTTGAGGGAGAGGCTTGTGATCCGGTTAATTGGCAGACCCCCTTTCAGGTAAGAAGGTCAAAGTCAAGGGCTGACCTGGAGTCAAAGTTAAAAGATCCATCGAAAGACGGAGCTGGCAAGGCTGACCGAACTTTAGAGAAAAATATGTTCGATCAAGCGCCTAACCAAAGGCCTTAGGCCGGACCAGACCTAACAGGGAAAAGCTCCTTGGATGATGCAAAATGGGCAAGTTCGATTGAACACCCTTATGGGTCTAGCCGAGTTTGATCGGACGATTTGAATAGATTGGTCTAGTTTGATCGGACGCTCCAATTCATCTCATCAAAGCCGATCAGATGTCCTGGGTGATCCAGGATATGAGCCCTACCATCAAGCAGACCTATTTCAAGGGATCATAAGAGTGTTACTGATCGGACTCAGGGGGGGTCCGGTCGAATCTCTAGAGTCCTCAGAGCTTCACAAAGGTTAACAAGGCACCTGGTAGACCCAAATACCAGAATCATCAGAATAAGCCTGACCGACCCATTAAGCCGCCGACCCATTAAGCCCTAGGGCTAGCCTGGCCCATGGACCCAATATCCCTAAGAGGCATTTCCAGAAAATATGACCCAAGAGATCATTATCGTAAACAAATAGAGACAAATCTCTTATAGATACACATTAAAAGCTTAGTAATCATTATATTGCGCTTGAGGTGACAGTTTCTATACCTAAAATATCGATTTGATAGTTTTATTTAAGGCGATGTAACACCTCCTCGGAGTGAAGGTTGTGAGAGGTGTTATAAATAAGGGTCTCTCCTCCACAGTATAGATATGCTCACCCATCGTTCCAAATTTGATTTTCTTAGTTTTCATCTTCTTTTCACGACTGTTAAGTATTGACTTGAATGTCGAAGTAGCTGCGCTGAGACCCCCGACTTGCCTCTAACACTCCCTCTTTGAGCCTTTTCTGTAGCTATTAGTGGTCTTCTCATGGTCAACATTTACGTCACTTCATCGGCGTTCCATTCTTCATCACTCTCCAACGTGATCAGGGGTTTATAGCATAAGATTTATGTCATAAATCTCCCATTATAAACTCCACTCCTTCTACATGGGTGCGATTTATAATTTTTTTTCTATAAATCGATCCCAAAATCTTGAGACCATGCTTATACTCTATCTTACTATAAACTATTTGATATTTATTGATAGTGGGGTAATAGAAGTAAGGTGTATGATAGTGTAGAGAAGTTTTTAAAAGGAGTAAGATTTTTAACATTTAATACGACAGTGATGTGATAGAGTATAAACCTCTATACGACCACAACAAAAATATAAAAACTTATTAAGACATCCCTAATGGCTAAACATCTCAATAATTTTTTTTAGTTTTCAATGTCACATCAATGCCACATTAAAAATATAAAACTTATTATTCTCTAATATTTTAATTAATTATAATCTTTAATTTAATTTATTTATAATCTTTAATTTAATTTATTTATACGTAATAAATTAATTAACCTATAAGTTTTAATTTAATTTAATTTATAATTTTCATTTAATATTTAATTAAATTATGAATTTTAATTTAATTATAGTTATTTATATATTTTAAAAGGGTCAAACATGCCAGAGAGATTATTTATTTTTTAATTATTTAAAAAGGCCGTAAGAGAAAAAGTATAATTAATCATTGACTCTATTTCCAAGAGAAAAAAAATAGATTTGAAAAATTAAATCTACTTTTAAATTAAAAATCTCAAATTTCACCTCCATTCGTATTCAAACTTTTTTTTTTTGAATTTTTTGATTTTACAAAGTTTTGAAAAAACTGGCTTGAGATGCTCTTACCTCACTGAATGCTATTGAGAATATGAGTGAAGATATAACAGCACTGGGATATTGCATTCCAATGCAGAAATCAACCTTACCTCACTGAATGCTATTGAGGACACAAGTGAATGAAGATATAACTACCCTAGGATATTGCATTCCAATGTAGAAATAACCACTCAACAAACAAGCAGACAAACTCTCAGATGGCATCATTCCAGTACAACTAGTTGAGCAAATTTCAAGCTTACCGCAGTTAAGGTCGATGGAATCGTTTGCTGCTTCTTGAAGCTCATCGTGATAAGCAACAGCTAATAGTAATTGATTCTTCACCATTGAAGTAATCTCCCCCTTTCTCTTTAGTGTTTCCTGACATTTTCCAACTACTGACAGAATAAGCAACATACTAGTCAATTTTCACCAGTAGAGACAAATTTGTACATCCATGGCCGGATTGTTTTGCTTCAATCAAACAAATAATAGCAAGCTCATGTAGATCATCACACTACAAGTTGAGTTCAATCTCAAGTATCATTTGAGGCCACAATACAGGCTTCATCATTTAGTCACTCATCTTAAAATCAAGAGAACCACCTTTGTGAAAGGCAACACAAATTTGAAAATCTGCTCCGAGAGTAGCTTTGCATGATGGTGGTATGTATTAGTAAGTATCCGTCTGTATTGTCCTCATAATGAGTGAATTCGAAGACATGATTTTCTCTTGTTGGTATGCTGCAAAATTGTGAGCTAAGGAACAACTTTCCTTGGTTTAGTGTAACAACATGCTTGCCAAAACTAAAAATATTGAACTTCATAAATGTGATGCACCAACTCATGATTAGTTATTCCTATCACAATAGCAGGAAGCAGAAGCAAACTTTGAATATGGTGGTGGTGGCAGAGAGTGGGAGAATGCTAGGCTAAGTTCGTTGAAGCGAGTCAAATCAAAATTGTGTGCTTTCATGAGACGCCTTTGTTTCGTGGCAAAGCGGCTGGCAAAGAAGCTCTCAAAGGATGGTTCCTTGGACGTCCTGAGGAAGAACGCATAGCCCGACAAGAAGTAGACAGAAGTGAGGTAGAAGCAGATTGGCTCCATCACATCCCATGAAAGCTCCCAGAAAGTCACTCTCATCAGCGCAGCTGTTTGCGCCACCATGAACCCCAGCCCAAGCCACAACTCTTTCCTAACTTGAGCTGCTGCTTGTTTATCAATCTCAGATTTCTTCTCTTCCAGCATCTTCAATTCTTCTCTCGTGTGATAACTCTCATGGCTCGATGACGACGGGATCAACTTCTCAATTGTTTTTGCCACCTGCAGACCACGACAGGACAGGGGGAAAAAAATACAAGACTTACTCTTTGCTCTCTGCCAACTAGTTTCCATGATGTTCTCATGAATCTACCATTTAACATATACGAAGCAAAGATATCCAAGATACATAATTCCAGCAGTCCATAAATCACAAAAGAGACATAAATCACAAAAGAGACAAGGCCAAAAACACATATAGTATCATTAACTAGAATCCCTTCTGATTTGATGTCCACCTATTCCCAATAAAATCATCATGAAAAAAGTATCACGTACTAAACCAAATCATTAACAGTTTCCATGATGTTCTCTGGAATTTATCATTTTAGTGTTCAGTAGATACCCGTCAAAAATAAAGAAAAAAAAAGACACTTGAATTTAACTCCAAGCCATAAGTGCTAAAGGGATGTCTACTTATCTATTGTCAAATGATATATGAAGTCGGTTATGCTAATCAACAGCAATATTATGATCCTGGAAAATAATTTCAACTAGAACAGCAAACAATCGGAACTGCTCTCCCCCTCCAAGTGTTTTGAGTGTCTATATACTTATCTAGAAATACAAGAAATAAGGTTTTCCAAATTATCTAATTTCTTGCTCTAGACGTTTCTTCATTAGAAAAACACATGTTAAATGCAGTTATTTAGACAGACAAGAAATTTGATGACGAAAAGGCCAGATAATAAGCCTAAACTGATGAATGAGAATGAATTAGTGACAGGGAGTTGTGTATGCGTGTTTGTTTGCGTGAGGTTATGACAGGGTGTAGAATGAACAAAGAGAGATTCCTCCCAAACTTTCTTTCTTTCGTCCTAAAAAAACTAATCTTTTTTTTTTCCTTTGTTTTTTTTTGTGAAGATTTAACTCCGGAGGGTTGCTTCAAAAACAAAGTTCAATAAAATACTCTCCAGAAGCTGTAATGCCACCGATCTCTGGTTTCTAACCCCTTCGTTATAGTTCCTGCTAGAAAGGAGACATGAAAACCCGGGAAAAAACTTGATCAGATCTCCATCAATCGTGTGAAAACAACCTCCGAATTCAAAGAAATTTCAAAAATAGACTTAGAAAACAGGAAAAATAAATGATTGTACCGAATGCCTAATAAAGAAATAGTAATAAAGAAGAAAAAAAATACCTCTTCGGGCCTCAGGAAAACCACGTTTCCAAGCACTACAACAACTCCGGATTCGTCAAGCGATCGGGCGATTTCCAAACCCTGCTCGCTATTAGACGCCTCGCAGCAGATACGCACAAACTCGGAGTAATCGATGCAACTCTTCTCGACGGTTGCCAGACGCGCCCGCACCACGGCCACCAACGAAGCCCTCGCCAATTTCCTCACCTCCACCAAAGACACCCTCTTCTTCTCCACCAAAACCTCCCCCTCCTCCCTCAATACCGGCGCTTCCGACCGCGCCGGCGGCAGGATCACGTCGAGGCAGATCCTGCAAGGGTTCAAGCTGCGCACCCGCTCGCTTATCCGGTCGGGTGTCAGCAGCATCGATTGGCGGTCGGGCGGCAACGCCCGCCGGAAAAGGTGCCGCTTCTGAAGAAAGAGAAATTCGCAGGGCCGTCCGACTCCGCCATCGGCGGCCGGAGACAGCAAGAGGGAAACAAATCGCCGAGCCAGGCATTTCCGGAAGGCCGCCATTATCGAAATCGAAACAGAAAGCTGGAGAAAAATCCGTGTCTTGCGAAGGCGAGAAAGGAGAGGATCACAATTTATAGGAGAACGCGAAGGGTGACGAGCCGACTCGAAACCGATACGATTATATCGCGAATACAACAGCCGAGATAATTAACATGCCAACGAATCAATAAACCGACACGCTACGTTTCCCGTCGATTAACAATTAGGGCGAACCTAATTTAATCACATTGAATTAATTAAATTAATTTACGTCTCGCGGCATCTCTTCGCCGCGTCAGCACGCAACGATCCAGTTTTACTTCCAGAATATTCGGAAAATAAATTTAAATAAATGCTAAAATTAATTTAATTCGAATGATTCAGCGATGGGGGAGCGACAAAGACGCCTGGTCTCGAGCGGCGTGTAATGCCTATCAAGGAAGGAGGAAGGGGCTGCCACGTTTGCTAGTAATTTTAATTCATAACATTTAAAAATAAATAAATAAATAAATAAAATAAAACACGATATCCATGCTTTTCGAGTTTTATGGAAATTATTAAAATGTTATTATATTAAAAAAATATAAATCGCCGACTCAATTATGGAAGGATGTTGGTTGCTATGATTGGTACGCCAGCTAATTGTTTTTATTATTAAGGAAATGGCAAATGTGACTAAAAAAACATTTATAATGTTTGAATGGGCGTTGTAATGTTTGAATGGGTGTTATATTTTTTTAATAATAAATTATTGTTCAATAATTCGATTTTTTATAGATATGTGATAAGATATTAGTTAGGCCGCGCTAATAAGTCGATGATCCTTCCACGTTATAAAACAAATTTATTTATGATTTATGATCTAAAGATAATGTCTCGATCAAAAGTGGATATAATCACCATGTCAGGTAAATCAACCGATGACGACGACATCGTTTAGGTTGTATCAAAACTTTATTAGAAGAGAGTTGTCGATATGTGTCCGATAAGATATTACTTATTATATGTTGTCATAGAATCTTGTTTAAGAGGAGATAATATGCAAAGACTTGTGGAGTGAGCACTTGTCGAGTTAGATTAGGTCTTATGGTTTAAATTAATTTGAATCTAAGTTTAGGTGGTGATAGCCTACACGTACAAAGTATTATTTGGTATGCAAACTTGGACGATATATATGGTACAAAGATAATACAAAATAATATGGAACCATTAGTTAAAGGATTGGATTAGGTTGGATGGGGATTTAAATTAATTTGGATTCCAGGTTGGGTTAATACAAGGTGAACTGATGAGGGCAACAAAATGATTAACAAGGTTTTTCCAATCTCGGGCGACCAGTTCGGCCGCACGGAAATTTTCCACTGGCCGCCAGGGTAAATCGGGAAGCGCTCGCGATGGGCGGCGATCTAGAAGCCCAACGTCCCAAGGATCACGCCTCATTTGGAGGAAAACAAATTTACACCTAAGAAGCCTTACGTGCAGATGGTGTAGAAGTTGTATATTTAATCGAGACATGCAATTACATTTTGGATGTTGGTATAAAGATGTCTTCCTTAAGACAGAGGCATGCATGACTATCTAGAGGATAAATAGTGCACTTTCTGTAGATAGACGATGGAGGTACATGAGTATCTATTTTTTGGATGACTCCTAGTTACGGCCTCATGAAGGAGGATCAAAGATTGACTACATTTGGAACATAAGATGTCTACTTACAGAATGATGATATGTGTAGTTTTCGTGGTAGATGTTTATTGACCAAGACAAGACACTTTACTGTGTCTGCTTTGATATATCGTGTATAAAATGTTAGAAATAGTAGTGATCGTGCTCTAAGACCCTCGGAAAATGACTCTAAGACCCTCGGAAAATGAGACACCGGTGAGCTGGAGACTATAAAGATTGAAGTCTCTAAAGAGCCAATGGGGGGAGTCTACCGAAGAATAATTGGGACATAAAGATAAGCAAAGTGAGAAAGGGAAAGTTAGAATGACGTCGGGGTTCTCCAACATTGTCAGTCCAACGCTAAAGTTAATTTCGGTGGGAAGATGGAGAGAAACATATGAAGGAGGATGAACAATAGTTTGTTTAGAGATTATCGCATACCTCGGTCTGAGTTTGGAGACCCCTTTTCATAATACTACTGTTGAATCTCTCTCTCCTTATGTATTAATGGCGTATTAATTATGGATAGGATGTGTATCATATTGTAATAGAGGGAGTGTCATATCGTATTTGTTGGTATCATGTGGATCAAGATACAAGAGATCATACTCCATGTGAAGTGTCAATACGAACGCAACTTTCCATAATGGGTTGGCCTGTGAGGCCCTTGGACTACAAGATAATAGGGTTGAAGGTTGGGGCTTGTTAAAGAGAAGAACATCGGATTCTCAAGGCTAGATGGAAATAGACAAAACATGTCCAATTGGTACAAGAGTTGCCTCTCCGATCAGCCTAATCGTTTGGGAATAAGAGAGTGCAGCCAGGCAGAAGATTTGACCGAGAGAAACAGAGAGCATCCGATCGGGGTTCTATGAACTATTCGACTAGGGAGAAGAGGAGAGCCTCCAGTCGGGGTTGAAATACTATCCGACCAAGGAGAAGCGGAGAGCATCCGGTTAGGGTTCTAAGGACTACCCGATGGGGAGAAGCAGAGAGCATCTGATCGGGGTTCTAAGGACTACTTGACCGGGGGAAAATGGAGATCACCTTTGTTGACACGTCTTGACTTTGACCTCCGCCTTAACATTATACTTGACCCCTGGTAACACGTGTAGGTATCCCTTAATCACTATATCACAAGCCTCACTTTCGTGCCGAATCGAAGGAGATAGGAGCCCAACTTACTGGATGATTTGTGTGGGAAGTTTTGGCATCTGATCGGGGTTCTACACTGTAATATGTCGAGAGCACAACCTGACATTTATAGCAAGCAAGTTTTGGCATAGTGAACATTTAATGCTATGTAATTCTTTAATTAATTAGCATGATGTAATCAACCTTGAATTTCGAGTCAAGCATGCCACTAATGTACCTTTTTGAGGTCATGTTGATCAATGTGACTTGATGGGTTGATGGGAACGAAAAGCCATTCGGATCTTAATGATTTTGGGGATTACTTTGGTCAGCGCACTAGATTGGATGGTGGAGGAGCGATTTTGCATTTCTGTCTTCCAGATCCAACGATTATGGCCAATCAGGTGAGAGAATAAATTAGGTTATTAAGGAATAGGAGCATCACCTTCGTTCATGGTTTCATCTTCATGCATGCGTCCAACAAATTTCCGTTGTCTCCAGTGATTAATGTAAGTTTCTTTTTGTGCCTTTTTCAATCCCTTATCCTTTCCTTTTCTATGATCATGGCCCTAAAACACCCACTGCCCTCCTGGTATGAGTTGATTTTTTCGACCCTTACTAGGGGTTCTTAGGATGAAATATGAATAACTTTCGACATTTTGCCGGAACACCAAATCCAGATACCTAACATGGATCAAGTGCCCTATCTGCCATAACGAACTGGATCCAAACAACTTAAAATAAGTGTAAGTTTTTTTATGAATTTATAATTTTAATTTTTTAATATAATAATCTTCAATCATAACAAACTATGAATCGACGATTCTAAACTATGAATCATGAAGCGTAACCGTCTTGGACGGTTAAGGTTAAGGGTCAACCCCTAGGAATCGTCGAATAGGCGGTTCTGAATCATCAAACCATTAGTTCTGAACCGGAGTCGGGTCTACTCTGAGGTGCTGAAAATCATCGACACCTTGGAAATCAGCTGTCGTTCGAACACTTCTATCCTTAGGGTGCGTTTGGTTCAAGTTATCATACATAACCTTGGTTATGTGATTACCTGGTAATCACATAATCAAGGTTATGGGGAATGAAACATAATTTAATATTGTTTGGTTAAATTTAGATGATCAAAGAAAATCTTGTTTGTTTGGAGGTAATAGTATATAATCTAATGTAATATTTTACCATATTGCCCATTAGTTTAAAATTAAGGATTATGATAATATATGTTTATTTATACTAAAAATTAAAAACTAAGGTAATATTTTGTATTAAATTTATTTAGTTTATCATAATTATAATTTATTTAATTTAATAAAATTTTAATTAAAATACTAAAATTTTTTAAAAAATTATTTATCTCCCGACCGCCATCGATCGTTCGCCGGCAGGCGGTCGCCAGTCGCCGGCGGTCGCCGGCCGGCGGCGGTCGCCGGTCGCCGGCGGTCGCCGGTCGCCGGTCGCCGGCCGGCGGCGGTCGCCGGTCGCCGGCCGACGGCGGTCGCCGGTCGCCGGCCGGCGGCGGTCGCCGGTCGCCGGCCGACGGCGGTCGCCGGCCGCGGCGGTCGCCGGTCGCCGGCCGGCGGCGGTCGCCGGTCGCCGGCCGGCGACGGTCGCCGGTCGCCGGCCGGCGACGGTCGTCGGCGGCGGTCGCCGGCCGGCCGACGACGATCATCGATCGCCGGTCGTCGATCGCCGGTCATCGATGGTCGCCGGTCGTCGATCGCCGGTCATCGATGGTCGCCGATCGCCGGTCGTCGATCGCCGGTCATCGATGGTCGCCGGTCGTCGATCGCCGGTCATCGATGGTTGCCGATCGCCGGTCATCGATGGTCGCCGGTCGTCGATCACCGGTCATCGATGGTTGCCGATCGCCGGATGGGCTGCGGTCGTCGGTCGGTGAGTCGGCAACGAGTTGTAATTTAGTTAATTATTAGGGATATCTTTATCTTAAAATGTAAATATTAAGGGATAATTTGGGAAAGAAAAGTTCCTTGACCCCGGAATCAAGAAAAACCTCTATTTTTCTTGATTATTCAATTCCGGGTTGCATGCCCCATTTGATGACGTTTTGTTGATGTGGCGGTAATATTGTATTACTTGGGAATTGATGGTAATCTAAACCAAACAAGATTATTAACGATAACCTTGGACAGATAACTAAGATTATCACTGATCAACCTGAACCAAATGCACCCTTAGGGATATGATTAACAATTAATTTTCTGATATTAACTCCCCTTTTCACAACTGTGGTCGGAGCACTTGGAGATTAACAACCAAGTGTCACATCTAGTGCGACACATTCAATAGTTACCACAGCGGGTGGAGAGTTTAGAATCTCGCGTAGCCAAGCCTACTTGAGTGGTAGAACAGGAAGAGCCGAAGCAGTGTGTGCCCTAGAGGAGGCTAAACTTCAAGTGAGTTTATCAGCTCACTCGAGGGAAGAACTCGAAGTCGCTAGGAGCGAGTCCCGCTACCCTGGAGAGTGACTTTGAAGTAGCCACCATTAAATAGCAAGAGATTTTACAGACTTAAATAACTCCATTGGAGGCGGAGCATGAGCGATTGATGACTTGAGTGGTGGCTCAAGAGACCTGAATCATTGGGCAGGAGGACAAAATTGTAAGTTTGGAGAAGGGTACTGCCGACCTGTACAACTAACTAGCTCGGGTAATAAAAGCCTCAAAGACTCTGAAGGTGCCGACCACCGAGAAAATAATGAGTTGAGGGAGGCAACCATTTAGTTTGAAATTGCGAGGACCGAGTTTGTGACCTTTAAAGCTAGAGAGGAGGAGCATTGAGTGAGAATATTTTGACCTGCTAGGTGCCTAATTGTGGAGATGGTTAGAACAAGACTTCGAGGCACGATTATCAAGGTTGGATTAATATTGCTTGACACCTCTCTGGACTTCCACGATCTGCATAAGGTATGAGAAGAGTTGTCTAACTCAGGAAAGATGATAAATGATGGGGGCTTTTTTTTGTCTTAATGCTTGTAGGTTTGTAATGGGCCAAAAGGTCATGATGTTTTTCCTTATGATAGGCTTATAAGCTTGGCCTTTGAAAAAAAGAACGATCTTACTTTGTGCAAGTGTAAACCATTCGGGAGAAAAAGAGTTAGTTCTATCGGGGACCAATGGAGGGTCCTCGACTGAGAATTCCTTAGAAATTTTTACTAGAAATTCCTTGGAGAGCCCGACCAGGAGGTCTTTAGGAGCTCCAATCGGGGAGGTAATCGAGGGTTCCCGACTAAAAATTCTTTGAAGATTTTTGCTAAAAAATCATCGGAGAGTCTGACTAGGATCAGATCGTTAGCTGCACCAGTCGGGTAGCCAACTGAGGGTTCCTGACTGAAAATTTGTTGGAGATTTTTGCTCAAAATTTCTCAAAGAGCCTGACCGGGAGGTTGTTAGTCACTCTAGCTAGTCAGGGAGCCAACTGAGGGTTCTCGATTGAAAATTCTTTGGGTCTTGAAGAGTACATTTGTTGATGGACGCCATTGATCACAATCAGAAGGCTACTAAATCTTGATCAGGGGAACTTGAGCCTTTTAGAGGACATTTGCTGATGGATGCCATTGATCCGAGATAGCGGGCTAGTAACTCCCGATCAAGAAATGTCGAGCCCTTAAGAGGATATTTGTTGATGGATGCTGATCCAAAATCGAGGGCTGCTAGCTCCCGATGGAGGGAGGTTGAGTCCTTAAGAGCACTTTTGTTGATGGACACCACTGATTCGAGATCAGGAGGCTACTAGCTCCCAATTGAGGGAGGTTGAGCCCTTAAGAAAACATTTGCTAATGCTACTGATCAGGGGAGGTTGAGCACATTTGTTGACGGATGTCATTGATCCAAGATATAGGGGATGCTAGCTCCTGATCGGGAGAGGTTAAACCCTTAAGAGGATATTTACTGATGGATGTCATTGATCCGAGATTAGAGAGTCCATCTACCCGAGCTTTTCATTAATATATAAAATATATATAGAACATTCAGAGGGTAGCAAAATAATACACAAAGGATACTTCCAACTCATTGGGTCTTATAGGGTTGCAAGTAATTAACGCTCAATGGTTGATCAATCTTCTTTCCTTTGAGATCCTGAAGATAATAATGTCCCGAGCTTAGCTTGCTAATGATCCATTAGTGTCCTCCCTATTGTGGATCCAATTTGTTGATATCCCCGATCGACTTGACCTTTCTCCAAAGTCCAAACCAGGTCTCCGACATGGTATGCTCATGGGGCGACTCTCTTTTTGTAAATTTGGTGCATTCACTGTCAATACATCATTAACCGTATGACCATTCTTTCTCTGATTTTCGTGATGAGATCAAGATCAAGGAGTCAGTGATCAGCATTGTCCTGGTCATCAATGATTCACCTGTTAGATTCTTCACCCACTTCAATTGGGACAACTGCTTCCCCTCCGTAAACCAAGTAAAATAGTGTTTGTCTAATGCTTTCTCAAGGTTAGTTCAATAGGTCCAAAGGATCAACTCTTCAGCCCAACAACCATTCACGTGATCAAGTTTAATTTTGAGTCCTTGAGTGATCTCCAGATTGACTACGTCTTCTTGTCCATTACTTTATGGATAGGTCATTGATGTAAAGGCTTCCTGAATGCCCCACTCTTCACACCACTCCATGAGCTTACGACTTTAGAATTATTGACCATTATCAGAGACAAGCTTATATGGATGTCGAATCAACAAACAATATTTTGCCATAAGAATTTCATCATAGCTTCCTTCATTATCCAAGCCAGAGCTTCTACATCAATCCATTTAGAGAAGTAGTTGATAGCGACCAAAAAAAATTTCTTTTGCTGTGGTCCGATTAATAAATGTCGTATTATGTCTATCCCCAATTGATCTAAGGGGTAGGAAACAGTTGAAGTCTTGAGGAGCATGGTCGGATGATGGGAAAGATGTTAATGCTTTTGACAATGTACGCACGTGACTAAGAATTTGGCAATGTCAGCTTGTAGGATTGGCCAAAAGTTACCGACCAACAAAACTTTCCAGGCGAGCGTTCAGACCTAAATATGATTTCCGTAGATGTCTTCATGAATTTTCCATATGACATACTTAGTGTCATTGGGTCCAAGACACTTAAGGAGGGGACGAGAGAAAGCTTGCCGATACAAATGATCACCAATCAGAGTGAACCAAGGAACTCATCTTTTCAATAGACGAGCCTCCTTTGGGTCGGCTAGTAGAATCCCATATCGGAGGAGGAAAATGAAGGGAGTACTGCAGTCGCTAGCTTCACCTTAATCGAATTCCTGATCAATCTGAGCGACAAAAGTTCTGTAAAACCACATCATCCAAGGTCAAGGTGGCCAAGCTACTCTCTATTTTGGCGAGCTCATCGACCTTTAGATTATCCAACCGAGAAATCATTTGGGGGATCGCTTTCTGAAAATCCACCTTCAGTTAGGAGAAGGTCTCTGCATAACATTTAAATTGGTCATTTTTTTTATTTTAAAACTTCATTTTAACTATTGAGAAGCCAACTGTGAATCAGAATAAATGATGACCCGAGAGACATTGACTTGCTTAGCTGCCTGAACACCAGAAACTAAGCCTTCATATTCAGCTTCATTGTTAGATGCTTAGAAATTAAGTCAAATGGATAACTGAGGACATCTTCTAGGGGAGACATTAACAATATGGTGGCTCTACTGTTGAAGTAATCCATGGTCCGTGGGACCATACATTTTGATGTTTGGACAAAGGGTTTATGTTAGGTTCACCCTTGTATTTGATATGTGTATTTGAGTGAGCAGGTTTGCAGGATACACATAAATTTAGCTGGACGGCTTCGGGCCCGGTGAAGAATGGCATGAGGAGAAAAGTGGTGGGCTTATATGCATCCGAGGGACCATGGACAAAGCAGGAATGATGAATCGGGGGAAGCGCACTTCGAGACATATGCGAAGGATGACATGAGGACTAGCCGCGAGCTCGTATGTATCTGAGGGACAAGAACTAAAGTTGAAGAAGTCTTGAAGGCAACAGGTCGAGGCTGTAAGGTGAAGAGTCAGCTGAGTTATAAGGGTTCGAGTGCTGAGAGAATTGTACTAGGGAAGGGAAACCCTAGGTTTAGGGTTTGGGCAGTCGACTGTGACTTGTAGCAGTCGATTGGTAGTTCGTTGATCAGTCGACTGATCTTCTATGGAGTCGACTGTTGTCGGCTGGGAATTCGAACATTGGGTTGTAACGTTCAGATTCGGTTGGAATCAGTCGACTGGTGTTGGCACCAGTCGACCAACCACAAGCTATATTTAAGGGAGCTCGGTTTGGCTGGCTAGGGTTGACGAAACAAATTTGGGAAAAGCTTATTAGTGGTCCACAAGTGCTCATGTGTGGTTGTAAGGTTGTGGTGAGGTTTCTCCACCCACAAGAAGCGACACGAGCTAGCCGAAGGCTTTTTGAGGACTCATTCACCGACGGATTGGGATCGTCTGTTGGTGCAGAATGCACCCAAGTCAAACCTGTATTTTGATAATGGCAATAGAGGTCAAAAGTTAAGTCTTACTTGTTTTCTAACAAGTTACTCTAGTGTCCAGGAAAAGTCCTAGCGAAGGACTGCTAGGCACTGGCGAAGGAATGTCAGGGTAAAAAGTCCTAGCGAAGGACTGCTAGGCACTGGCGAAGGACTGCTAGGCACTGGCGAAGGAATGCCAGGGTAAAAAGCCCTAGTGAAGGACTGCTAGGCACTGGCGAAGGAATGCCAGAGTCAAAAGCCCTAGCGAAGGACTGCTAGCCGCCAGGCGAAGGATAGCCTGGGACTGAAGCCCTAGCGAAGGAATGCTAGGCACCGGGCGAAGGGCAGCTCGGCCTCCAAGACCTGACAAAGGACCGTCAGGCAAAAGCACAACCAGAGGAACGGTTGGCATCAGGTAAATTCTCCCGAGAGGAGTAGGTGAGGACGCGTTCCCCATCGAGGGAACAGTAGGCGTTGGTTCGACCTAGGGCTCCATTTTGGAGACCAAAGTCAGAACCAAGACAGCTAAGGCTGTATAATCTAATACTTTATTATTTTATTGTGTTTTGGACTAACCCTGGATGCAGGACCGAAGGAACGTGTGTCTGCAGCTCAGAAAGCCTCAAAGGAATGAGGCAACAGCTGACTAGGGCGCCCGGAGTCTCCCGGGCGCCCCCAAGGTGAACACAAAACACACAAACAAGAAGTGCGCTTCGACAGTACCACCTGCGGGCGCCCCCGCTGCTCCCGGGCGCCCCCAGCGTCCCGGGCGCCCCCATGCGCATGCTACCGAAGCGCACCCTACAGAAGCCAGCGAAGCGAAGGGATAGAGTTTGACCCGGTCAACCCGGGCGCCCTGAGCGCTCCGGGCGCCCCGGTCAAAGCGGATCCCGAAGATAAAGGGATCAGACGCTGACCGAGGCATTGGCGGATCATGTGACACGTGGGGGCGCCCCCGACATCAGGGCTATTTAAAGGCCCCTCGACCCCTTGGCTCAGGGCATCAATTCAGTCGACGCTTCTACGCTCTTCTGCTCTCGCGCTACACCCCGGAATCCTTCCAACTCGAGCCGACGACGTCCCGCTTCCCCGAAAAAGTTGAACTACCTCGGACGTCGGTAAAAGAGCTATTTAAGTTTACGTTATTGAATTCTGTAATAATCTTTTTGTAAACTATTTGCGCCTGATATAGAATTGCCCAAAGTAAACGGTCAACGAGCGTGGGCCTTGGAGTAGGAGTCGACCCAGGCTCCGAACCAAGTAAAAACGAATGCGTCTCTGTGTTATTATGTTTTTATTTCCGCTGTGCACTTGCTCTTAATTTTTCGAAAAATGAATACCGATATTCACCCCCCCTCTATCGGTTCTAGCGATCCAACATCGTCCACCTTACGGACTATCGTGGAGTAGGAGTTTTATCTCCGAACCACGTTAAAAGTTTGGTGTTAGTGATTTGATTTCCTTTTTGTTAGTTTAGTTTATTTGTATTCCATTATGCACTAACAAAGTGTAGGAAGAACCACGATTGAAGTGGGTGAACGACTATTCACCTCCCCTCTAGCTGGTCCATCGATCCCCAATAAGTGGTTTCAGAGCCGGGGTCGCTCATCTATGGACTAACCGCCAGGAGAGCAAAAGACTAGAGGAAATGACACTTGAAGAACACTTAGGGGATGACATCAACGTTCTACCTTCCTACAATCGCGAGAGTTTCGATTATTGGAGGTTGCGGACAAAGATGTGGTTTAACATGGATTGGGATCTAATGATCACACTCGATAAACCATTTGAAGCCCCAAAAGATAAGCATAGGAAAAATCTCCGACTACGCTATTGGACTAAGGAGCAACAAACACAATCGAAGGCAAATGATAAGGTAATTTCAATTTTACTTAATATTTTACCTAATGATATGATTTGCCGTGTAAGTGAATATAAAAATGTGCATGAACTATGAAGCAAGATATTAGCGCTTCATGAAAACCCTACACAAGCACAAGAAGTAGAAGAGCCTAAGGAAATGAGCTTAATGGTCCAAGAAGAAGAAAAAGACCAATCTAATGAGGAGAGGAGCTCAACATCCGAGGAGGAGAAGAAAGAAGATGAAGAACCATCCAAGTGAATTGGGAATTGAGGATGAGTCATCCACATCCTCAAGTGAGGAAGAAATAGAAGAAGTCTCTACTTCAAGGATTGAAAGAGAGGAGAGACCATCCTCAATACCGGAGCAAGAAGAAGTCTCCACCTCCATCAAAGCAAAATCTAAGATTACATTATTTGCTTTGGGTGCAATGAGAAGGGGCACTACAAGGACAAGTGTCCATTGGGTAAGAAAAAGGAGGTAAACCCTAAACCCAAGTCAATTCCTTTAAAATTTAACATGGGTTATAGAGAAAAGAAGGAAAAGAAGTACATTAGGTGCTTCACATGTGGTGAGCTAGGACATTACCATACCAAATGCTCAAGAAAAGGAGAATTCAAGAAGTTAGAGCATTTGAGGAAATAAGAGAAGAAGGAGAAGAAGAAGAGCTCACATCAAGGGAGAGTTACAAGGGTAAGGGAGGTAATCCCTAACTTTCATTTGAAATGTAATTCAAATTTAAACTCCTCCATGCATGTTAGAAATAATGTTAATCATTTTCCAATGCATAATTTTGGTTTTAGATATCATGATAAAAATAGAGTTAATCACGTAGATCAAAACCCTAGAAAATCATGTTATGATAAAACCAAGACTATTAGACCTAAGGACCAAGGTATTAATCTCAAGAAGGGGAGACACATGCCTAGGAAGGTGGGTAAGTCTAGAAATTCCAAGGTGGACATGTCGATTCTAGGTTTAAGAACCTAGAAAGCGAAAATCAAGCTTTGAGGGCAAAACTTGATAAATTAGAGAAAATATTAGATAGATTCACTATTAGATCTAAGGGTTTAGGTATGATGTTGGGTGGTCAAAAACCCAACAATGATAGATCGGGTCTAGGATACCGATCTAAGTTCTCCAATGTTATCAAAAAGTCATATGCAAGGGTGTCATATGATTATAACAAGGGGAAGTCCAATAATGACAAGGGAATGTCATTTAAGGGCAAAAAGACCTTGACCAAGAACAAGATGTCCAAGGTTAAAGGGAAGAAAATCTTAACTAAGGACAAGGTGTCCAAGGTTAAGAAGGTTAGGTTTGTAGGCCAAGATTCACCGGAGCTACACCGGTGTGGCTTTGTGATTATAGATGAGTCACCTAGGGAGGTGGCTAAGGCTAAGAGCTCAAGGGGAGCTCTAGGAGCCAAGTTGGGACCCATGGTCAATGGATCTCGGGAGGATTTCTCCTGGAAATCTAGATGGACCATGGAGTGTGACAAAGGATTTGGAGACGGATTTGAGTCTCAATCCTAAGGATTTGACACATTGGAATTGAGTGTCATGCATGAAAATATGACAATGAGATCATATTATATGAAAATTAATTTTGATGTATAAATGTCATATAAACCAATGATAGAGATGCATTGTGGTTTGGTATGGGCAGATACATCAAGAGGAGGCCAAAACTAGAACTTTAAGTTATGGTTCAATTGAGCCATTTAGATAGTATTCGGTTTTGTGTCAATCTTAGGATTGATGATAGATATATTTTTGAATATATTTTTTCTAAGTAGACACGGGTACCACAAACCTCTCCACAAAATTTAGAAAATTTTGGAGAATTAAGAAATTATCAGCGCATTTATGAAATTGGGTTCATAATGCTAAAAAGGCTGAAATCAAGGCACCAGTTGACTGGTAACTGTCCCAGTCAACTGGTAACAGTGCTGTCTAGAGAGAGACTAGCTACTGTATGAGTTTTTCGACTAGATCAGTCGACTGATGAAGGAAGCAATCGACTGATGTTACTGTGAGATTCCTTTTCGATAGGAATCAGTCGACTGGTAACTATCTCAGTCGACTGATACAGGCGGAAACTATTTTAGCTAGGTCAAAAAGTATCCTAATGATATTAAACTTGTGTATAATCTTATGGGGTTAATACACAACGTTTATAGTCATTAGAGGTTAAAGGATTCAATAATTGGGATATTGTTAGAGCCATTTTGATGTGTAGCAAAGGGGTAGAAGTGTTAGGTTTAAGTAGGAAACTAAACACGGCTTTGCAAGAAATCCTAGGTTAAGGGGGAGCTTAGGTAAAGGGGGAGCATTGTAGCCTTGGCAAAGGGGGAACATTGGAGAGGTTCTTAAAAAGCCTTTTAAGTCCAATGTAGGGGAGTCTTGGAGAGGTTCTTAAAAAACCTTTGTTGATGAATATCCTAACTCATTGGGGAGTTTAGGTGTTATGCATTGGAGGTATAAGTCCAAGGTGATGCCTTGGCAACGTAAGCCCAAATATTGATTAGCATTTGTTATTTGTTTTCCCTAACTCAAACGTATTGTCAAACATAAAAAAGGAGAGATTATTGAAGCAATCTATAGTCTGTGGGACCATGTGTTTTGATGTTTAGACAAAGGATTTATGTTAGGTTCACACTTGTATTTGATATGTGTATTTGAGTGTGTAAGTTTGCAGGATATACATAGACTTAGCTGGACGACTTTGGGTCCGGTGAAGGATGGCATGAGGAGACAAGCCGTGGGCTTGTATACATCCGAGAGACCGTGGACAAAGCAGGAACGATGAGCTGAGGGAAGCACACTTTGAGGCATACGCGAAGGATGACATGAGGATGAGCCGCGGGCTCGTATGTATCCGAGAGACGAGAGCCAAAGTCGAAGAAGGCTTGAAGGCAATAGGTCGAGGCTGCTAGGTGAAGATGTTGGTGCAGAATGCACCAAAGTCAAACCTGTGTTTTGATAAATTGCAACAGAGGTCAAAAGTTAAGTCTTACTTGTGTTTCTAACAAATTACTCTAGTGTGCAGAGACAAAGTCCTAGCGAAGGAATGCTAGGCAACTGGCGAAGGACTGCCAGTAGCAAAGCCCTAGCGAAGGAATGCTAGGCAACTGGCGAAGGACTGCCAGTAGCAAAGCCCTAGCGAAGGAATGCTAGGCAACTGGCGAAGGACAGCCAGTATACAAGCCCTAGCGAAGGACTGCTAGGCAACTGGCGAAGGACTGCCAGTATCCAAGACCTGACAAAGGACCGTCAGGCAAAAGTCCAACCAAAGGAGCGGTTGACATCAGGTAAACTCTCCCGAGAGGAGTAGGTGAGGACGCGTTCCCCGTCGAGGGAATAGTAGGCGTCGGTTCGACCTAGGACTCCATTTTGGAGACCAAAGTCAGAACCAAGACAGCTAAGACTGTATAAATAAATATTTTATTGTTGCATTGTGTTTTGGACTAACCCTGGATACAGGACCGAAGGAACGTGTGTCTGCAGCTCAGAAAGCCTCAAAGGAGAGAGGCAATGGCTGAGTAGGGCGCCCGGAGTGTCCCGGGCGCCCCCAAGGTGCATACAAAACAAGTCAAAGAAAAAAGGGTTCGAACAGCTGCTGGGCGGGGCGCCCCCGTGCTCCCGGGCGCCCCCGCTGCTCCCGGGTGCCCCCAGCGTCCCGGGCGCCCCCATGCGCATGCATCGAACCAAAAGCCCTCGAAGCCAAGCGGATAAAGTTTGACCCGGTCAATCCGGGCGCCCCGAGCGCTCCGGGTGCCCCGGTCAAGGCGGATCCAGAGGATCAGACGCGACCGAGACTTTGGCGGATCAAAGGCCACGTGGGGGGCGCCCCCGACGTCCCGGGCGCCCCCAGGCCCTATATAAAGGACCCTCGACCAAGGCTTCAGGACAACAATTCTCTCAACGCCTCAAAGCTCTTCTACGCTCGTGCCTTGCTCCGGAAACACTCCAACTCGAGCCGACGACGTCCCGCTGCCCCGAAAAAGTCAATACACTCCGGACGTCGGTAACGAAGAGCGCAATTCTTTATTATTATTTTCGTGCACTTACTTTGTAACTAAATTCTGTAACTATTATTGCGCTTCATATAGAATTGCCCAAAGTAAACGGTCAACGACCGTGGGCCTTGGAGTAGGAGTCGACACAGGCTCCGAACCAAGTAAAATCGACTGTGTCCCTGTGTTGTGTTTATTTTTACTTCCGCTGTGCAATTGCTCTTTACTAAAGTCCGAACGATTTCCGATATTCACCCCCCCTCTATCGGTTTTCTCGATCCAACAAGTGGTATCAGAGCGGGGAAGTTCAAACTTGGTGCAACCACCAGTTTGAAAATTTTTCGGATTTTCTTTATTTCTTATTGTCATTCGATTTTTTTTATATATTTTATTATTCTTATCCCGCACTACTAATCCAAGACCAAGTCTTGGGACATTTTCGTGTTAGTTTTCTTTTACAGATCAAATGGCCATGCAAGAGGGATTTAGCACCGCCAGACCTCCACTCTTCAGTGGAGAAGACTTTTCCTACTGGAAAAGTCGTATGGAGGTCCACCTGAAAACTCAGGTGGACATGTGGATCATTATCCAGTCCGGTCTGGAGATCCCCAAAAACGCCGAAGGACTACCACAAAGCTACTCGGAGTGGGACAACACCCTAAAACGCAAAATAGAAGCCGATGCAAAAGCAACACAAACCCTACAATGCGGGCTGACAAAGGAAGAGCTCAACTGAGTAGGCCCCTTCAACAGTGCCAAGGAGCTGTGGGCAAAATTGATTGAGCTACACGAAGGAACGTCAGACACCAAGATCAGCAAGAGGGATCTGCTCCTGAACAAATTGTACACTATCAAGATGGTCGACAACGAAACAGCAGCCCAACTCCACGCACGCATCCAAGAACTGATGAACGGTCTTCACACGATAGGTCACAAGGTCGAAAACCGTGACCTAATAAGGTATGCCCTAAACGCTTTCCCTAGAAATACCTTGTGGGCATCTATGGTAGATGCATACAAGGTTTCAAGGGATCTCTCCAAAATTAAATTAGATGAATTATTTTCTGAGTTAGAACTTCATGAGCAGACTAACTGCAATATGGCCGAGAAGAGTATTGCCTTTTTTGCAGGAAAAACTGGAAAAGCGACAAAAAAGAAACCTCAACCTGAACCCGAGCTCAACTCTGATTCAGACGCAGAAGATGAAGAAGGAGATCAATCTGAGCTGGTCCGATTGGCCCGAAGCTACTACAAAAAATTGAAAAATCAAGCCAACACACGGAGGACAAGCCGAAGAAAGGACGAACCAGCTGAACCAGCAAATGACAAACACAAGCCCAACGTAACCTGTTACGAGTGCAAGAAGAAGGGCCACTACAAGACAGAATGTCCAAATCTGAAGGAGTCCAAGAAGACAAGAAGGAAAAAGGCACTCCAAGCAACCTGGGACGAATCTTCCTCAGAAGAAGAAGAGGAAGCACCCCAATCAAACCTACTAGCCCTGACCGCCTCAGAAAAGGTCGAGACTGAGTCAGAATCAGAACAGGACGACGGCGAGCTAACTTTTACAGAAGACGGCGAAATTAAGGTAACTGGTTTTAATAGATGTCAATTAAGTGAATTAATTTCATTTCTTTCTCGAGACTTGGCAAAAGCCAAACTCCGAGTCGAATCTCTCCGACAGGAAGTAAAACTCCTGAAAGAGGGAGCTGACTCTAAACCCTTAACCGAGAAGGTTCAGGAAGGAACTCCTACTCAAGTTGAAAAACTTGAAAAGGAAAACTCCTCCCTGAAAACTCAGGTTAAGGATCTTAGATCAGCTTTAGAACGATTTACTTCTGGTTCCAAAAATCTTGACATGATTCTTGGGAAATAGAAGTCCGTTCTAAATCGATCCGGACTTGGCTACCGAACCAAATCCCGACAAAGATCGTATTTGGCTGTACTGAATCAGTCCAGAAGAAAAATTCAGGCATGGGTACCTAAACTGTGCCTGAACCAACCAACTGGATCAAATCAGTATTGGATCCCCAAGGACAAGATTCACATCTTGCCTAACCATCACCGTGGCTTTAGTCCAGGGGGAGCCAAACTGAAAACAATATTTATTGTTCATTAAAATTTAATTTTTGATTGCAAATTGTTTGATTGATTGTTTATTTAAAATTCTGCAATTTATCATGCTTAAAATTAGAAATGGTTAGTATAAGGACTGAACACACTTAACTGAAACTTGACAACATAGTATTGGGTGGAGGTGAGATGATAGTACGTTAGGGAAGCCAATTTGGCGGAACTAGCCGAAGCTACCGATCCAAGACCCAAACTAGTTAGACCAGAAATTTTTCAAAGAATAATTTTGAAAATGAAATTGTTGGATCGAGAAAACCGATAGAGGGGGGGTGAATATCGGAAATCGTTCGGACTTTCGTAAAGAGCAATTGCACAGCGGAAGTAAAAATAAACACAACACAGAGACACAGTCGATTTTACTTGGTTCGGAGCCTGTGTCGACTCCTACTCCAAGGCCCACGGTCGTTGACCGTTTACTTTGGGCAATTCTATATGAAGCGCAATAATAGTTACAGAATTTAGTTACAAAGTAAGTGCACGAAAATAATAATAAAGAATTGCGCTCTTCGTTACCGACGTCCGGAGTGTATTGACTTTTTCGGGGCAGCGGGACGTCGTCGGCTCGAGTTGGAGTGTTTCCGGAGCAAGGCACGAGCGTAGAAGAGCTTTGAGACGTTGAGAGAATTGTTGTCCTGAAGCCTTGGTCGAGGGTCCTTTATATAGGGCCTGGGGGCGCCCGGGACGTCGGGGGCGCCCCCCACGTGGCCTTTAATCCGCCAAAGTCTTGGTCGCGTCTGATCCTCTGGATCCGCTTTGACCGGGGTGCCCGGATTGACCGGGTCAAACTTTATCCGCTTGGCTTCGAGGGCTTTTGGTTCGATGCATGCGCATGGGGGCGCCCGGGACGCTGGTGGCGCCCGGGAGCAGCGAGGGCGCCCGGGAGCACGGGGGCGCCCCGCCCAGCAGCTGTTCGAACCCTTTTTTTTTCTTTGACTTGTTTTGTATGCACCTTGGGGGCGCCCGGGACACTCCGGGCGCCCTACTCAGCCATTGTCTCTCTCCTTTGAGGCTTTCTGAGCTGCAGACACACGTTCCTTCGGTCCTGCATCCAGGGTTAGTCCAAAACAAAATGCAACAATAAAATATTTATTTATACAGCCTTAGCTGTCTTGGTTCTGACTTTGGGTCTCCAAAATGGAACCCTAGGTCGAACCGACGCCTACTGTTCCCTCGACGGGGAACGCGTCCTCACCTACTCCTCTCGGGAGAATGTACCTGATGCCAACCGCTCCTTTGGTTAGACTTTTGCCTGGCGGTCCTTTGCCAGGTCTTGGATGCCGAGCTGCCCTTCGCCCGGTGCCTAGCAGTCCTTCGCTAGGTCTTGGATACTGGCAGTCCTTCGCCAGTTGCCTAGCAGTCCTTCGCTAGGGCTTGGATACTGGCAGTACTTCGCCAGGTGCCTAGAAGTCCTTCGCTAGGTCTTGGATACTGGCAGTCCTTCGCCAATTGCCTAGCAGTCCTTCGCTAGGGCTTGGATACTGGCAGTCCTTCGCTAGGTCTTGGATACTGGCAGTCCTTCGCCAGTTGCCTAGCAGTCCTTCGCTAGGACTTTGTCTCTGTACACTTGAGTAACATTGTTAGATCACAAATAAACTTAACTTTGAATCCTTTGCCTAATATCAAAACAAGGTTCGATATGGTGCTTTCTGCACCAACAGAAATTTCATTAAAAGGCTTTGTCAAGGAAAGGGTAGATGATCCCATAAGGCTACGGCCAAAGAAGGCCTAGTGCCTTGCCAAGACCTGGAAGCCAATTTTTGAAATTCAAATTCAAATTAATTTTTGTCAAATTCGAATCTAACACAAAAATTCAGTTATTTGTAGATGTAAACTTCTTTTCAAAAATTTAATTGTTTTCAAAATTAAGTTTTTCAAAAATTTAATCGATTACAAAATTAATTAAGTTTTCAAAATTTAATTGTTTTCAAAATTAATCAAAATTTTCAAAACAGTCTTAACTATCAAAACCTGTCTCACGAAACCTATAAGGCTAACATGATTGAAAACCCTAGACTGGGTGAGACAGTAGGATTAAGACTCAATTGGAAATTCTTTCAATACCTATAGGATGAGATAATCTTGTATTTGTCAAACCATGGTCAACATAGTCAAACCAAGGTAAACGTGGTCAAAGCATGATTAACACGGTCAAACCACAGTCAAAACAGTCAAATCAATTCAAACCATGGTCAAACCGATTAAACCATGGTTAAAAGTAGACAAGACAAAAATTTTGTCTTTACCTACCCTATTCCGGGCGCCCGGAACCACGCGGGCGCCCCCTACCCTAACTTTTCTTACACCCTAGGCAAAAAGTTGTTCTTGCTTTTGACCAGGGCGCCCGGAACCACGCGGGCGCCCCCATCACCTTCAATGCAGCAAAAGCTGCAAAAGCTCTCTGTTGAGGGCGCCCGGGCTGTTCCGGGCGCCCCCAACCAGTCCTTTACACTACCTGTGGCAGCAACCCTGACCAGGGCGCCCGGAAGCTCCCGGGCGCCCCCGTTGAACTCCCTATATAAGGCACCCGAACCTCCTTCATTTCCCACACCAAAATCAACCTCCTTCTCCACTTCTTTCTATTCAAGAAGATCTTGCAAGTCCTCATTCTCAACTATGCCTCCCCGAGCCGTCCGGTATGATTATTGTTATTGTTATTGCATTTAAATTTATTTTCTCATGCAATATCTTTATTCTTTCTTTAATTTCCTTAACTTAGAAGACGCCGACCAAACCCGGCCAACCCCGGTGCCGAACCTAGTCCGGACCCTAGATTTCCTAACCTAGAGTTATGTAATAGGTTTGCACAAACCATCTACAAGCCTATTAAAACGAGTTATCTCAATAGGCACTTTTTTACCCAATCATGCCCTGTCGCCATGAACATCATCAACTTCTATCAATTGGACAATCTTGTCTTCTGCACGCATACCATTAATGAATCTTTATGCGCAGAATTTTACAATAATATAATTCGACAAGATAATCTTATGTTTCACACCACTGTCCAAGGGATTCCTTTAACTATAACCCCGACTTTGTTAAACCGTTTCCTAGGACTGCACCCTCTCAGTCCACATTCTGCTGTTATCCTCCTAGGAACCCCCCATTTGATCCTCCCTACTCAGAGATTACCCTAGATACCATTCACTCCTATTTCTATAGGGCAGACCTCCCAGCAAATAGACGCTTCCAAGCTGTTGAACTTCAGGCCCAGAACTATGCCTTGTATAGAGTTCTGGTCCGCTGTATCTTACCACTCTCCACCAGAGACCTTGGGACTATGCGACCCTTTCATGCTTTCCTTCTTTATGCCCTAGTCCATCACCTTGACCTAGACATTGGACTCCATATGTTTCATACCATTCTGCATGCGTCCAGTGTCACGACCCAGGGACGAGTACGCACACCATATTGTCACATCATCACATCCCTCCTTCATCACCACGGTCGTGACATTACCGTTGGTGAAATTACCGCTATGACCGACTTTGACGAAATAGGATTTAGGAACTTTTCGTTAGCGGGTCTAGAGGTGTCGGCCACCGGGGTTCTTAGTTGGAGACGACAGCAGGCCGGGGCACCGATCGATTCTGACGAGGAAATAGAGGTTGACGTTGGAGATGTAGCTGCAGCAGCCCGAGCACACATCGACGAGCCCGTTCCACCGACACTCTACCAGAGAGTGACACATTTAGATATAAAGGTTCAGAGTCTTCGAGAGGAAGTCGAAGCCTACCACCTAGAGCAGATGGAAGCTCGTCGAGCTGATCGAGAAGTGGTTGACGCACGATACATAGAGATGATGGCACGATTTGATGCATGGCAGCCTGGCCCGTCTGATCATCCCGGTCCCTCATCTTAGATCTGATTGCATTGTACTATTAGCTATCTGACTGCCCCTACTCAGTAGGGTTGACTTGTGTTTGACTATATGACTGTGTTGAACCTTGAGTACCTGCGTTAACTTATGTTGACTAGCTTATGATTACTGGTTCTTGGATTGTGCTCTGTAGAATAGATTAATTTTTTTTTGATTTAAAAATTTGTTTCTAAAAATAGAATTTGAAAAACTGTTTTACTTAATTTCAAAATCAATTTTCATTTTTCGACTTAGTCTTATTTTTTTTCAAAACTACCCCCTTTTCAAAACTAGGTTTTTTTTCGAAAATGGACTTAGCCTAGGCCCTAACCCTAGAACTGCATGCACCTATAGACTTAGAAGCCAGCATCTCACAAGCACCTTAGGGTACTTTTTGATTGATAACCTAGAAAGGGTTGAGATGCTTAGGTCTTTGCCTTATTCAAGATGCTTTAAGTCAGTACATCTGCAGTAATTGGGGCACTAAATACAACTTATACAGCAATCAAGTTAAGTGTCAAGTTTAGAAAATCTAACTTGAACAGAAACACTTAATTTGACTAACCCTAGCAAAAACTACTGTTTATAACAGTTAGTAAGTAGCTAATTGGGTTAGACAGGTCCCTATAGAGAAAATTGAATGACTGTGGTTTAAGTCTAATTATGATTTGGTTCAGTACAGCAAAATCTTACTTATTTCCATTATTTCTGCTATATTTGTTTTGATATATGGCAAAGGGGGAGAAATAGGAAAGGAGAGAGTAAAATTAATTTTCTTTATTTAAAAAGTTTTCAAAATTTAATTTTCTTAACTCTTTTCTTTACTCAAAAAGTATTCAAAAGTTTTTTCTTTATTCAAAACTTTTTTGAAAAATACTTAAGCTTTTCAAAAATGGCTAAAGTTCTTCAAGATCTCAAATTTTTACTTAAGCTTTCAAAATTTTGCTCCTTTCAAAATTTTATAACTTAAGCTTTCAAAATTTTTTAAATTTTTATAAAGTACCTTAAGCTTAAGTTTTACAAAACTGGTTAAGTACAATGTTATTAAGTACGTAAGTTTTCCAAAAGTACTGTATTAAGTTTTCAAAATTATTAAGTACTTAAGTACTAAAGTGTTTTCAAAGTTAACTAAAGTACTTAAGCTTTTTAAATCATCCTATTAAAGTACTTAAGCTAACACTTTCAAAACCTTTGAGTACCTTGAAACTTAAACTTTTTAAGTACTCAAAAATCATGTTTCAAAAATCTTCCTATGTACTTTTTAACTTAAGATTTCTAAGTACCTAAAACTTAAGTTTTCAAAGTACAAGTAAAGTTTTTTCCCACGAATTTTTGAAAAATCGAGGGGGAGATTCCTTCTAGGGGGAGGGAACAAAACTTTTTCATGCTTGCTTAAACTTAACTTTTTGAACTAGGGTTGCCATAAATCAAAAAGGGGGAGATTGTTGGTGCAGAATGCACCAAAGTCAAACCTGTGTTTTGATAAATGGCAACAGAGGTCACTTGTGTTTCTAACAAATTACTCTAGTGTGCAGAGACAAAGTCCTAGCGAAGGAATGCTAGGCAACTGGCGAAGGACTGCCAGTAGCAAAGTCCTAGCGAAGGAATGCTAGGCAACTGGCGAAGGACTGCCAGTAGCAAAGCCCTAGCGAAGGAATGCTAGGCAACTGGCGAAGGACAGCCAGTATACAAGCCCTAGCGAAGGACTGCTAGGCAACTGGCGAAGGACTGCCAGTATCCAAGACCTGACAAAGGACCGTCAGGCAAAAGTCCAACCAAAGGAGCGGTTGGCATCAGGTAAACTCTCCCGAGAGGAGTAGGTGAGGACGCGTTCCCCATCGAGGGAACAGTAGGCATCGGTTCGACCTAGGACTCCATTTTGGAGACCAAAGTCAGAATCAAGACAGCTAAGGCTGTATAAATAAATATTTTATTGTTGTATTGTGTTTTGGACTAACCCTGGATGCAGGACCGAAGGAACGTGTGTCTGCAGCTCAGAAAGCCTTAAAGGAGAGAGGCAATGGCTGAGTAGGGCACCCGGAGCGTCCCGGGCGCCCCAAGGTGCATACAAAACAAGTCAAAGAAAAAAGGGTTCGAACAGCTGCTGGGCGGGGCGCCCCCGTGCTCCCGGGCGCCCCCAGCGTCCCGGGCGCCCCCATGCGCATGCATCGAACCAAAAGCCCTCGAAGCCAAGCGGATAAAGTTTGACCCGGTCAATCCGGGCGCCCCGAGCGCTCCGGTCGCCCCGGTCAAAGCGGATCCAGAGGATCAGACGCGACCGAGACTTTGGCGGATCAAAGGCCACGTGGGGGGCGCCCCCGACGTCCCGGGCGCCCCTAGGCCCTATATAAAGGACCCTCGACCAAGGCTTCAAGACAACAATTCTCTCAACGCCTCAAAGCTCTTCTACGCTCGTGCCTTGCTCCGGAAACACTCCAACTCGAGCCGACGACGTCCCGCTGCCCCGAAAAAGTCAATACACTCCGGACGTCGGTAACGAAGAGCGCAATTCTTTATTATTATTTTCGTGCACTTACTTTGTAACTAAATTCTGTAACTATTATTGCGCTTCATATAGAATTGCCCAAAGTAAACGGTCAACGACCATGGGCCTTGGAGTAGGAGTCGACACAGGCTCCGAACCAAGTAAAATCGACTGTGTCTCTGTGTTGTGTTTATTTTTACTTCCGCTGTGCAATTGCTCTTTACGAAAGTCCGAACGATTTCCGATATTCACCCCCCTTCTATCGGTTTTCTCGATCCAACAGGGGACTCGGAGGAAGATCCCAAGATGTACGAGGAGGATCCCGAGATGTACGAGGAGGATCCCGAGATGTTCGAGGAGGATCTCGAGATATTCGAGGAAGATCCCGAGATGATCGAGGAGGATCCCGAGATGTTCGAGGAAGATCCCGAGATGATCGAGGAAGATCCCGAGATGCTCGAGGAAGAACCCGAGATGCTCGAGGAAGATCCGGAGATGTTCGAGGAGGACCTCGAGATACTCGAGGAAGATCCCGAGATGCCCGAGGAGGTTCCCGAGATAGAAGAAGAGGATCTAATGGAAACGGTAGAAGATCCCGAGGCAGACCAAGGGGAGATGAACGAGGGAGTGATAGTCACCGCCATGATATTTTTCATTATGGGCATGATGGCAGCCCACCTAGTTCATTGAGTTCGGATAGTTTTGGTATATGAACTTATAAGATCTAATAAATAAAGTTGTGTTAAAATTGGTAACCCGAGTCTTTAGAGAATCAAACAGGAGATCCTAGAAGGAAAGGGCGATGGTTTTCATATCGCCGACGGGGGAGTACTCTACCTTGGGGATCGTCTATGTATCCCTAATGATCCGGAGCTGCGGAGAGAAATATTGGCAGAAGCTCACGGAACCCCTTATTCGATGCATCCAGGATCCACCAAAATGTATCAAGACCTGAAGGAGAAATTCTGGTGGTCCGGTATGAAGAGAGATGTGGCTCAGCATGTTAGTACTTGCCAGACCTGCCAACGAGTGAAAGCATAACACCAGCGACCCGGAGGAGTTCTGCAGCCACTTTCGATTCCGGAATGGAAATGGGAAGATATCTCTATGTATTTTATTTCAGGACTCCCCAGGACTACAAACGGATATGATACGATATGGGTGATTGTGGACAGGCTGACGAAGTCTGCTCACTTCCTAGCAATCAAGATGACTTATTCGATTGAGCAACTGACTCAATTATATGTTAAGGAGATAATCAGACTTCATGGAGTTCCCAAGACCATCATCTTAGATAGGGATGGTCGCTTTACCTCACATTTTTAGGAGTGTGTTCAGAAGTCTCTTGGCACTAGACTATGATTCAGCACCGCCTTTCACCCTCAGACCGACGGGCAAACTAAACGGGTGAACCAAGTACTGGAGGACATGCTGCGAGCTTGTGCCCTAGATTTCAAAGGGAGTTGGTGCTGATATCTGTGTTTAGCGGAATTCGCTTACAATAATAGCTACCAAGCTACTATCGGAATGACACCTTATAAAACTTTGTATGGGAGGAGATGTAGGTCTCCGATATGTTGGTACGAAGGTGGTGAAAAGAAGGAAATGGGGCTCACGACGGATGTCATCGACGGCACCACCCGAGCTATACAGAACATTCGACAACGGATAGAAGCTGCTCAGAGCCGGCAGAAGAGTTATGCGGATGTCCGGCGTAGACCACTGGAATTTAATGTGGGAGATTTGGTGTTCCTCAAAGTGGCTCCTATGAAAGGGGTGACGAGATTTGGAAAGAAAGGTAAACTAAGTCCGCGTTATGTGGGACCGTACCTGATCCTGAAAAGAGTCGGCAAGGTGGCATATGAGCTAGAGCTGCCTCAAGAGATGTCGTCTATTCATAACGTGTTCCATGTGTCAATGCTTAAGAAGTGTATTCCAAATACAGAGCAAGTGATCGAGCCACAGACCGTACAAGTTCAGGTGGACCTAAGTTTTGAAAGCCGACCTATCCAGATCTTGGATCGGGAAGTCAAAAAGCTACGGAACAAGGAGGTACCCTTAGTCAAGGTCCTATGGCAAAGTCAAAGGTTCGAGGAAGCTACCTGGGGACGCGAGGACGAGATGAGACGCAAATACCCGGAGTTATTCTAAGTTCGAGGACGAACTTTCACGAGGTATGGGGGATTGTAACGACCCAGAAAATTTTCTCAATATTTTCTTTAAAATATTGATCATGCTTAGATAGATTCTCAAGGAACATAAGGACATTAGTATGAACCTTAGCATGATTATCCATGATTTTCGATATAGATTAGGAAGCTAAGTACTAATGGGCCTTACATGGGCTTTTCTAGTACCATGGTTATTAGCGGATCTTAGGTAGATTTTAATATAAATAGAAATATGTTTTAATTAGGAATATAAGCATGACTATTGGTGTGCCTTAGGGGGGCATTGCCGAAAATAAAAGAAAAATAATAATAAAAATAAAAAAATAAAAATAAAGTGCATGCACCAAGGATTGAACCTTGGACCTAAGGTATCACCATACATGTACTAACCAATTCACCTAGCAAGGGAGTGCTAATAGAAAATGAAGAGGATTTTAGTTAAGGCTTAGGGAAGTGAAGAGTCATCAAGAGAAAAGGCACCATGACCCTTCACTTGCCTCATTCATCTAGTATATAAGAGAGGGGAATGGAAGAGACAACTTAGCACTTAAGCATTTGTCTCTTCTTCCACAAAAAAAAACTCCTTCTTCCTTCTTCTTTCTCCTCCTAGCCGAAACCTACAAAGTAGGTTATCCCTTGGAAAAGTTTCACAAAGAGACCTCTTCTTCAAGATCTAGGGGCTTTCTACAAGGCTACAAGGGCTAGGGGTAGTCTAAGGTCAAGGAAGTTTTCTTTTGGTTTCTCTATTCAAGGTGATAATCAAGATAACCCAAGGTAAGACCTCCTCACCTGTGGTATAATAGTTTTCAAGTTGTTTTCCATGATATAAAAACTTGGTTGGATTATATGTTGAGAAAACTAGGGTTAGGGCTTGTAAAGATTTCGGCCAAAGCATATGGTAGGGTTGGGATGACATCAAAACCTTTCATATGGCTCCCAATGTTTCCTTATGATAAATAATGAATGAATCATGATTGGTGAAATTTTGTAGCACCCAAAGAGGCCCATGAAGTTTCGGCCACCCCCCTTAGTTTTAGGGATTAAGTTTAGATCTAACCTCCAAGCATGTTACTAAGAACCCTATGATGTAATGAAGGTTAATTGTAAATTTTATGGATTTTTGATGGACTCATTTTCCCTTATAGGGTTTCGGCCATGATCAAGAATAGGGTTGGAACTTAGGGTTAGTTCCATTTAAGGGTTCTAATAGCTTCCTATGATGTTGTATGCATGGTATTGGATGTAATTGTGAATTATGTGAAATTTTTCATGGACACTTTCCCCTTCTAGGGTTTCGGCCAAGACAAGAATGAGGGCTAGGACTTAGGGTTAACTCCAATCAAGGGTTCTAATGACTTTCTATGGCAGTGTATGTATGGTATGTGAATAGGTTCAAGGATGTTGTAGGGTTTTTGATAATGTCCAAACCCTAAGTTTATATGTTATGCATAATGACCCTGTATGTTATGTTAAGTACCATGTTTTTAGTAGGATTTATTTATGAATGCCCGTCATCATATATTATGAATACACGTGTCATGAGGTAGGAAGAAGTAGGTAGGCGTTAGGATTAACACGTTGGACATATGTATAAAATAGTTATGTAAACTTATTCATGCTTATGTTGAATGTTATGGACCCAGTTAGTAAGTATCATGTTCCTACGGATTTTACCCATGCATGTTTTATGATAGATACCATAATCTTTTATGATATGTGATACGTACCAAATATGAAATACATGCTTACCTGAGGTACCATGATTATGCAAGCTTTATGAACTGGGATGATGTTTATACTTTAGGACATAATTATGTATGTATGTCATGTTTTATGAATGAAAACGATGAATGAAGTTAAAGTCATGCCTTCGAGGCATAATGATGATATGGAATGAAAATGATGAATGAAGATAAGGCTCATGCCTTCAAGGCATAATGATGATGTTAAGCATTAAGAATGAATGATTATGCCATGTATGTTTATGAATGAAGAAGCATGTGAAATTATTTTATTTTATGAATGGGTTTGTACCGGACCTAAGTATGGTCCACGGTTCTGGACTACCGATGAAGCTGTCCACGGTTCTGGACTACCGATGAAGCTGTCCTTACCCTAGTAGGTCGAGATTAGCTACTTAGTATTTACTTAGGGATGCGCGCATATGATGTATGAATGTGGTACAAGCCAGGGCCCCCATGATGTTATGATTATGTTTAAGTATTTATAAGTATGATTTTCAAATAAGCATCCTTATGTACATGCATTTGACTCATGCATCCATTCATGTTATGCATTTATGCTAAGAATATGCTCATGATATGCTTATGATTTATGCTAAGAATATGCTTATAATATGATCATGATTATGCTAAGAACATGTTTACGAATTGTGTTAAGAAGATGCTTATGTTTATGTTAAGAATCATGTCCTGTTAAATGTTTTTTTATGCTTTATGTTAAGAATCATCCCATGTTAAACGTCTTTTATGTTTATGCTTTATGTTAAGAATTATGTCATGTTAAACGTCTTTTATGTTTATGCTTTATGTTAAGAATCATGTCATGTTAAATGTCTTTTATGCTTATGTTTATGTTAAGAACCATGTCATGTTAAATGTCTTTTATGCTTATGTTTATGTTAAGAACCATGTCATGTTAAATGTCTTTTATGCTTATGTTTATGTTAAGAACCATGCCATGTTAAATGTCTTTTATGCTTATGTTTCAGGATAAGAATCATGTACTGTTAAATGTTCATATGATTATATTTTATGTGATGTAAGGATTTTTTATGAGTAGGAAAGGGTCTTACTAAGCCAGTGTGCTTATAGTCTTATTTTCTTATACCGCAGACCAAGCAAGGGGGTACTAAGGGAAGCAGCAGGAGGGGCAAAAGCGTGTGTGTGGTAGTGACATGGCAAAGGATTCTTCTATTTATACTTGTTGCATGTCTTGTGTTTTGAAATGCCTCCTTAGATTCTATGCTATACTTATGATCGCTATGCCTAAGGAATAACCTACTACTTATGATGCTTATGGGTAAGTTACTTACTACTTACGATGCTGATGGATGAGTTATGGAATGTTTATATCATGATGCTGCGTATGTTGTTAATATGCTAAGTTACAATGTCACCATATTCATGAATGATGGTTAGGGCATGAATACATGATTTAAGTATTAGTTGCATGGTTAAACGCATGTGTAATAAGAAAAAAATTTATTCCGCTGCATTAAGATGTTTATATGCCCTATGTATGTTAGCGTAACGCCGCCTCTTGCCACACCGTAAGGTGGGGGATAAAGACGGGCGTTACACTATTCGCTAGAACAATGACATCAATTAATTGATACACTCCATCAGTCGACTATCTTCAGTCAGTCAAGTTTTCCAGTCAACTTTTGAAGCTTCTATACATTGTTACAGCGTCCATCAGTCGATTGATAAACTAAGTGCCCAATCAACCATAAGTCACTTGGACTTTTGATCTTATGTCAACTTCCTATTGGACTTCCTATTACTAAGTGTCTAGTCAATCATTACTCACTTGAACTTTCACCATCAAGTTTCATGTCAACTTTGATTTACTTGACTCTTCCTCAACCAAGTAATATATTGATCAAACATCGAAACTTAACTTAAGTCAACTCGAGTTCAGTCAACTTTGACCCAGAGACAGATTGCACCAAAAATATAAATAAGAAAACAAATATTAAAGGAATGTAATTGAAGATAAATTTCCTATTGGTTCATCCGTAATAAAGGAAAAGAAATTGAAAACCTTACATCCTGTTTGGAAACCTTTTAAGTAAGGATCCGGAATTGAATTCCAATTCTCATGTTTGGAATGAATTGTAAAAACAGAATTGAATTGAATTCAATTGTTATACTTTTACGATTTTATCATGCGAGGATGGAGCCGGAGCAACTTTGATTTGTTTTGTAAGGGGGCAATTTGGTAATTTATTTTGTTCAAGTGAATTCCTTTCATAAATCAGAGGTGTTTAGGTGTGATTTGTTTTGAGGGGTTTGAAAAGAATTGGAATTCAATTCCTTATCAATTCCTTCCTGAAAATTGCTACAAAGAATGGAATTGAATTTCAATTCCCAAAAAAATTTCAATTCCTTCCTTTCCAAATAGCAAATAGTGTTAAAGATTATAAAATATTAAAGTTTTGCACGTTTGTAATAAAAGAAAAGAAATTAAAAATCTTCCAGAATAAAAAATGTTCAAAATTGACCATTTAAATAAATAGAATTAGATGGTAAAATATTCAAGATTGACATATCTATAATAAATTATTATTTGATAATTCTATTTTGATAATAAATAGGAAATGTTATAATCTTTATTAGATTAATCTATTTTTTTATTTAAAATATTTATTTCCATATTTACTTTTAAGTAAGTCTATAAAAAGAGTTTAGTCTTATATTTTAAATTTGATTTTTGTGTTGAAATTAGACCAAATAGAATAAAAAAAGTGTTAATTGGAGAAAACTCCCCAATCTCAAACTGGCCTTTGCATGCACTCCCCACTTGATAAGTTCTTTGCATTCACTCCCTGATGGATTGAGTATAAAAGAGTGAAAATTCAGTATACATTGTAAAGATTTGAGTATAAATTGTTTGAGATTGAGTACTAATTTAAAGAAATTTGAGTACAAAGTTTCGATGACCCCATGTGAAAATCTTGATGTGGTGAGTATAAAAGAGTGAAAGCTTAGTATATATTATAAAGATTTGAGTATAAATTGTTTGAGATTGAGTACTAATTTAAGAACTTTGAGTATAAAATTTCGGTGACCCCTTATGTGGAAATCTTGATGTGGTGAATGCAACCTCATATACTCAAATTTCTAAATTTTATACTCAAATTTTTTCAAATAATACTCAATTTAAATCAATTCATACTTAAATTTTGATAATGTATACTGAAATTTTTACTATATACTGAAACAATGTATACTCAATTTTTTTCAAATAATACTCAAATTTCTTAAATTAGTACTCAATCTCAAACAATTTATACTCAAATCTTTATGATTTATACTGAATTTTTACTCTTTTATACTGGTAAAAAAAATAATACACAAAACTGTCTTGTCAATCCCATCAGGGAGTGCATGCAAAGAAATTTTTGGTTGGGGAGTGCATGCAAAGCCGAGTTTGATGTTGGAGAGTTTTCTCAAATTTTCTCATAAAAAAATAGTTAAATGTCAAAAAAATATTAAAAATCTAAAATGAAGAAATATAAAATAAAAATATTTGTTGAATAACAAGAAGAAGCCTCCAATATTGACATGGACAGCCAAACGGCAACCCAAGCCATCACCGTCACCGTCTACTTCGCCGCCGGCCTCCTTATCCTCCTTGTCTACGTTGCCTACCTCAAGCGTTGGTGCTGCCTCCTGCAAGGTCTCCGGAACAGTGGCGGCGGCGATGACACGGAACCAGCCGTGGATGTGACCGTGGCGGCGCCAGCAACGTTGGCTGAGGCCGAAGCCGCTCGTCGTCGCCGTCAGATCCTGGAGGCGATTACGGTGGTCGTGGTCGGCGGCGGTGCGCAGGGGAATGGAGACGAGGAGGAGGCGGACTGCTCGATCTGTCTGTGCAAGTACAAAGCAGGGGAGGAGGCGCGGGTGCTACCGGAGTGCAGCCACATGTACCACAAGGCCTGCATCGATCCGTGGCTCGTCGTCTTCAACGGCCAACGCTGCCCGCTTTGCTGCGCGCCGGTGGTGTCGCCGGCCGAGAAGCCGCAGCAGTGGCGCTGATTCATTAATGAATGAAAGAGATCACACCAAATGAACTCCTTTCCCAGTTCGACTTGAATTTCCTTGTTTTCCAAATATTTAAATTAATAAATAATTTTTATCGGTGATGATTCAAATTTCTGAGTATTTTTTATTTTTATTTCATTAATTTTTAATAGAATATTTTTTTTAAAAAAAACTTTTAATGAAACGGCAAACTGCAGTTATAAAAAGGCAAGTAATAAAGGAAACAAACACCTTTTTTTCCTTTGTTTTTTAAGTATTAAAATTTCGTCGTTCTAATTCAATGATTGAATAAATTTGAAATAACTTATACACACATAAATACCGACCTCCAAAATATTCATCCTTTTCATTATTACAAAAGAGTGTTACATTTTAAAAAAAAAAACTATTTAAATACACGGTTTGATCATTACTTTGAATAAGTTCGATCAAAACTTCGTTAATAATATTTGATCAACTTTAATTAAGTTAAATTAATTTAAATTAAATTAAAAATATTATTCTTAAAAAATACCTTGATTTTGTAATACCATTTAAGTTTATTAGATTGTAACATTTTACCTTCTATAATTCATAACATAAAAAAAGTCCCCTATAATTTTAGATAATTTTTCTTCTTTATTATTGTGTACCCTACACCCATGTCAATAAATTGAGAATATATTTGGCATTAAATTAAATGGTCAAATAAATAGGTAGAATAATATAAGATTTTTTTTCCTCCATAAATTCCTTTTATCCAACATCATACATTATTACCACATGACAAGTGAGTGAGTTGCACAGCCAATAGAAGAGTTCTCTAATTAATCAAAATCCCAGAAAGGCACGGAACAAAACAATCACACTAATCATAATACTTGTGAGTTTAAACTTGTCTAACTAAACAAATTTATATTGTAGTGTTTTCTAAGCAAGTTGTCAGTAGTTCTAGATTCAGTATCCGTCATCCAAAGAGGTGCATCCAATATATAATCATAGGAAAGCTCACCGATTTCGAGTGAATCGGTTGTAGCCAGAGCCTTGTGTAAAGCTTTGAGATTCAAGGGCGCTCCTAAACTGAAATAGCTACTGCTCGCCGAGTAGCCAATGCATAAGTCTAGGTTCTAGTATCCAAATCAACATTAGAGGGGACATGACTTCCATGATCAGTGTAATTATCTGCGCCACTGGATTGACCTCCTCTCCCCTTTGGGTTGTAATAGTTTCTGGAGTAGTAGCTAGAGTCATGGTACTGACTCCGTCCATTCTGGTAGCTGCCATTCCTGACTTGGCCACCACGACCACTGCCACGGTAGCCTCTCCGGTCGCCAGAACCACGAATGCCACCTTGGTTGTTGTGGAAAGGCCTGCGCAAATTATATTGGTGTTCTCTCTGCTCCACATCCCTCAGATTTAGGTCTTCTAAATCTACTTGCTGATTTTCTTGCTCCTGGTTGGAGGCAGCAACGGCTCCAGAGCTTATGGGGTCTGTCTCATCCTGCAAGTGAAACAAGACTGAAACAATTGAAGACCAATTTTACTTGGATAGAAAAATATCAAGTTGTAATGGTTACCATGTTTAGTTGTTCATCACCAAGGCTAACTTCATGATCAGGGTGAACTTCACTTGGTTGAAATTCTTGCTGTTCATCCTCCTGTATCAATAAAAAGAGAGAATATATGAAGCTAGGAATAGGAAAAATTCAAGACGAATGTATTGTCAGGATATATAATGCACTTGGAATAGATATCATTAAGGATTTAAGAGTACTTGGTGCAGTCCGGTTGGTTTGTTTGTTTATCCAATGTCTTGTCTATATAATGTCATAATAAAGGCAACAACATGATAAAGGAGATCCGTTCCAGGTTGTCCTACTCTCAAATTCTCACACCTCCCTCCTTCCATGTCTCCCCATTTCTAATCCTTCACTCAGTATCATAGCAAACTGATCCTATACTTCTCTCTCACTGTCTTCCTCTTCTCTTCTCTTCTCCTTTCCTGTACCTCTTTTCTTTCACTTCCCTTGCTTTTCTTCCTCTTCTCTTCTACATTTTATACTTTCTCCAAGTCCTCATTCTTAATCTTTTGATTCTTTCCTACATATACAACCACCTCTCTATGCAATTGACAAGCTCTTGGGCGTAACATAGACAACTCTGCCAACTGCTGTTTACCTTTCTTATCTTCAGGCACATGAAAAGAACTTGACATAGGCTACTCCAAGTACAAATACCATAAAAGTCATGTTAACTCAATTTAGCAACACTGAAGTTTAAGAGAAAGAATGATAAATTCCATCCAAAGAACCTATAAAAACATCCAATGACTGCAGAAAAAGACTCCAACCATATACTGCTTGGAAATTCTGATCATTCCCAAAAGCATCTCAGTTACAAATGAACTTTTGTTAAGTGTTACTTCTTTATATATGCAGTTTTAGCTTCACTTAATTCATTACTAACTGTTACAACTCACAAGATTGAATCCAATTCCCTATTTCCTTGAATGGATAAGTTGACCCTTGACAAACAGAACAAGAACGAGAGATAAGTCAATAGATAGATCATCCTCTAGTTGTTCCTTCAACAAATAAAAAGATGAAGACCAGCATTTAAAGGGATAATTTTGGGCATCCATCCTTTGCAACTCATCTTCCAACAAGACAAAACCAATAAAAATTTGAACATAGAAAATTATCCATTGTCTACCTATACATGCATTCAAGGAAATAACTCGAAGGAAAATCTCTTTTTCAGCCCATCCCACCATTCTTCTGTCTCTCATATGTCTAATTTTTATTTTTTTTCTTCTGATAAAGGAAAGAAACTAGGTACTCATCCATTACAAAGAGGATGGAACTAAAGGATGATATTTTTTTTTATGGAAAAACATATTATTGGATTTCTTAACAGAACAAGTATTCTAACAATATACAGTATAGGTGCTGCAAAATATTTTACAAGGATAAAAGTATAAATTATTTCTATGCTATAAGTTTTCAGTTTACTGGCTCGACTGTTAAACCCAATATCGTAGTAATCTTACTGGTTCAATCTCCAGTCCAATTTTCAAAAGATTAGATGGAGGTGCTAACCATATTATGTTTCTAAAGTATAAGAGCATGCTTAAAAGAAGGGTTGTATTATAAACCTCCCCATCTGACCACATCATTAACACGGATCAACCATGGATAAAGAGAGATTCTCTCAGTTGTTTTGTATAGCTTCAACCACTAATACTGAGTTACAGTTGTTTATCATTAATAATATCTACTATAGCTAAAATTATAAGCATGATTTTTTCCTGAAGTGAACTTATTTATCAAAAAATACTCCCATTCCATGAGCAAAACCCCATGAACCCTTGATAAGAAAATCTGTTTCATGATCTTTATAAAAAATTATAAGGTAACCTACCTATGTCCAACACAGTCTCAACTAGAAAGAACCTAGAAAAATCTGCAACAAGAAATGTCCTAAATAAAAGAGAAAGGTTTTCCAGATACAAATTGTAAGACATCCATGAAGGTTGGGTCTCCCATGAAACCTAGAGCCTATAATTGTTCCCTTAAGAGTGATGGAAAAACAGAACTCGACACTTGTAGATTAGATGTACTGATGCAGCACGCAAATGAATGTGTCTCAATTACTAATCTCATGGGGTAGATCTTGCAAGAGAAAAATAATCACTGAAATAGAAATATTGCATTATTGCCTAAATGATGAAAATAACGTGAGGAGCCTCCCTCCAGAAATAGAATAGTATTTTAGACCCAAAATTGGTTTGATTTTGACTAAAGGAGTTTTAGCTTAGGCTATTTTATTAGCAACATTCTCCTCGACAAAAACTTGACCTGATTAGTTGTTGCCATCTTTCTCTTGGTTATCCTCTCCAATTAATGAAACATTGCAAATTCTTAAAATATGGAATTGTTATATGCATCTCAACTATCAGTCCAAAATCTCTGGAAATAACAGTGTTGAAGAGTTGACAACGAAACTAAAGCAAAACAAGCTTAGGAAAACCAACAGCTAAAAACAGAGGCTAAATTTTCCTTCAGTAATAATATCCTAGTACTAGTAGATGCTTTAATAGAACTATCAAAAAATGTTTTCTATTGGTCCAAAAGAGCCTCACATGCTGGATTTGTCATCTTCCTTGTTTTAGTTTAGTTGATGTTTTTGACTCTCTATTGTGAAGGATTCAATAACTATGAGTTCAACTTATGATTAGTGGCATGTTACAAGTTTCTTGAAGGGGCATGTCCTCTGAAGGTTTCTAGAATTACGTCTTGGGGCTCAATTGAAGATTTATTTGTCTCAGGAAAAACGTCTCCAATTGAGGTAGGAATAGTGTTGATTATGTGATTAGTGGCACGTTTGATGTGACTCACTTAAAGTCATTTTTTTCTCAGGAGAAGACCACTAAATGATGTAGGGTCTTTGATTATCATCTCTTTAGGTATTGGATTTGAAGTCTCTTCTAGATCTGTAATTTCTTTTCAAGTTAATGGAAGTCATCAAGTGACTCTTCTAAATGAAATTTTTTGAAAAATTTAGAAGTTATTTAATCTTAAAAGCTGATACTTGGATCAGACAGGGACTCCAACAAATATCTCTTTGGATACTACGGTAGGCATTACTTTGAAACTTTCAGTTCCCTATGGAGTTGTGTTTGAATGGGGGCATTACGGGTTTGATTTGTTTTATGACTAGTTTTCTTTCAGGTTGGTTAAATAGGTTTGCCAAGATTAAGCCTGATAGTCCACTCCTTATGGTTTAAAGGCATATGTATCTTTCCTTCCATGGTGTAAGAGGTCATACAACCAAGTTAGAGGCAACATTCATGGGGAAGTCATCGCACCAAAATTTGTCAATAATCACTTATTTGGATGAACACTAACAACCTATCTGTGACTCATAAAGGGGTTTGATCCACCTAAGAAGTGTTGTTCGAATGATACTCGGGTGAGGATGTTGTCAAAATGCAAGTTGTATCTTAGTGATGGTGGTAGTGGAGATTGTAAGAGAACTCCTTATGATTAAGTAAATGTAAAAAGGCCTAGCTGAAACAGTATTAATCCAATACTTATATATGATACAAGTGTATAGGTAGAGGGGTTAACTAAGATGTAACACTTGAATCTACCCCCATAAATACATAGAATATGTTTATCTGACTTCCACTAACTTTGACAATTTTACAAGTCTTATTCCCATATTTTATCAATGTATTGAAGATGATCATGCATTCCCACATGTCATCTAAAGGATGAGGCACTTCATCTGGTGAGGATGTCAACAGAATACAATGCACATTAAGTATCCTAAACTTATATCTCCAATGATTCATCTAAAGCATTAGTGTCTTCCTCTGCATCTTCCGCCATTCAGTTGTCAATGTGGAACGCTATTATGATTTTCCTAGACCTGCACTGATGTAATTGTCAATCAGAATGCATGGTATAATTTGGCATGGTATAATCTAAATGATATATTTGGGGTCTTCCCTTAGATAAATTAACAAATGGCTTGAAGAAATTGATTAATCTGCAAAAGACACATATTATTCAAACTTTCTATGTTGTCTAATCTAATCCATATGGATCTAAGTCCCCATTACTAGAATCTATATTTCTCTGCGTTGATGATGGTTGCTTGGGTGGACAACTAGGAGAGGAATAGAGGGAAAGCAATACAAAAATGCACAAGCCATTTTATAACCTTTCCCCTCCTTATCTCCCTCCATCTCCTATCCATCCACTCGAGTGAATAAAGTTTTAGTTTTCCACATGCCTTATAACTGAATTGAAGAAGAAAGAAATGAAGCTGATGAAGATCTCCAATATGATTTTTTCCCTTTTTTATTTTGAGGAAAGGGAAGACCAAAAGCCTGCCTATCATCTGTATGTTCATATATAAGAGGCTCATGCCCCCAGGGCATAGCCGAGTTGGTCACCACATGGTAGATTTGTAGAAATGGGCAAGGGCCGATTCCCGACAAAGTCGGGGAAAATACCTTTCTATGTGTTGGCCTACTCGGTTTCCTGATTTATTTCTCTACAAATGGTTGTGGGGCCGCTCATGTGGGGTGCTCCGTGCTTGGGTCAACGCATGACCTTTTTCAGAAATAAATAAGAGGCCCATAATAAAATAAAATACTAGAGATCTCTCATGTGATCAGTCCACAAGAATCAGAAGCGGATGTACAAAGTGAACATAATCATGAAGATTAAGCCAGCATAAGGTTGTCTACATGCCAACGATGTTGACACCACCCTGTGGATGCAAGGAATTTCTAAAATTTCATTTTCAACCACTCACTTTCCATGGCATTCCTTGCACAAGGCCATGATTGTGAAAATAGATATGGCTAAACCCAAATGTTATATTCGACGATAGAATAATTCCAAAAAGTGGTAAACTATAATTCAAAGATCAATTAAAACTTAGATATCAGAAACAACACAAATAAAAATATCAAAATGACCTTTTAGTCAAAATTCAAATGTCCACATTAAATCCACACATCGCAGAATCAGCAAAGCATCTCAAGGGAAAAATGCAATTTGGTTTGTACTACAAATGTATACTAGATCTCCACAATGCCCACTCTCTTCAATCACATAATTGTCAAGATTTAGGCTTAAAACCATATCAGAGAGCTTCCAAAAGTGAATAAGGGTTTGAGTCATTTTAACACGCATACTAATGTTTAACCCGTACACTGTGATGTGCTAGTGGGAATCAGGTGATATATTCATTCATCTTTATTTGCTCTATTTTTCCAACGTAAGCCAGATATCGATATTCGATAGTCATCTTAGAACTAATATCATTAGTTCCTGATGATTTGCAGATGATTATGGCAATATAACAATAATCCATAGGTATTGAGGACCCATTTTGTCCGGTGCATGCCAAAAACCTACTTTATGAAAATTTGAAATCCTTAGCACTGTTTCTACTTTAATAATTTCACTTCCCACTGTATCATTTGAACCATTGGTTAAGCATATGAATCACAAAAACGTGACAGATAGGTTGAATGAACAAAAAAAAAAAAAAATGGTGTATCACATTCACCTGAGGCACAATGGGAACTTGCACATCTTCAGATTGAACCACTGATGAGGGCACAGTCGTTGACTCACTAACCTGAACCTGACAAGAAGCACCATACTTCCCCACAGCAGCTGCGACGTCACCAGGGGCCTTCATCTCTGGCGTCGTGGTGAAGTAGTCTGAAGCCAATATCTTGTTCAACTTTTCTCTCAATCCGGCATCTGAATCGTCCACGAGATGTAAGTCAAAACCAACAAAGGAAGTAGAAAAAAGAAAACTATCAATCCCATAGTGGAAAAACACTAACAGGTGAGAGATGCCCCAGAGTGGATAGGCTGATCAGCGTTGACAAGCCAGAGCTTCGCGTGCTGAAGGCAGGCCTGGAGAGCGTCCTTATGAGAGACGCCTGAGTAGACCGACCGTGAGGTGACAAGGGAGCCGAGCCCCGATATCGCATCAAGATCCTGCTCTCCCAAAAGGTCGGTGGCATCATCCGTCACGTAGTCGTAGGTCAAGCAGCAGCCACGCTCGTGCGTCCTGGTCAGCATCATTGCCGCGAACTCGCTCTGCCGCTTGACATCGAACAGGCACCCGAAATAGACCAAGGCCAAAACGTCCATCACGGCCCGATCCGGCTCCCCCTTGACACCGGCTGGGACAGGGATTTCTTCTTGAGGGATGGGGGCAGGGGCGGCCGCGGCGGAAGAGGCGCGGTCAAGCTCCTCCTGAACGGCGGCGGCGAGAGGCGCCAGGCGCTTCTGGTATTCGTTGATGAGAGTGACGATTGCGGGTTTGGAGCGGAGGAATTCTTCCTGCTCCATGTTGAGCAGCTTCCCTTGGGCGAGGTTCTCCTCCATCTGCAAAATGCGGTTTAGTTTCTTGCGCAGGGAGCGGAGGCGCTTTTTCATCATGGTCATCACAGGCCCGTGGGCCAACGCCGACTCGGCCACCGACGACGCCATCACGTCCTCCTCTCTGCTTCGCCGCTCACCGGCGTGATGCTACCAGAGAAATCGGTAACCTCTTCCGTCCACCGGAAACTGCGGAGGCGGCAGCCCTTCGCGATGGCCAACAGGGGCGGCAAAGAGTAGAGCGGCGTGGAAAATAAGAACCGGGGGAGAAGAGGTCGCATTTATAGATCTGTTTACTTGGGCGGAAATATTTGTTTAAGCAGAATTTTCAAATCACGCCCCTAAGGTTTAAAAATCTCCGAAACGTCTCCAGCAGTTTCAAAATTCTCAAAAGCACCTTCTATTTGTCTCACTTGTTATTGATTGACTACTCAAAAAATTACTAGCTCCGTGATTAATTTAATTTTAAAGTGTGTAGTACTTTTTCACCAAATTACTCGATGACTTTTTTAATATTTTTTTTAAAAAATTAAAGCTTGGAATGGTATGGATAAATAAAATGGTAATTTCTGACAGGCCTATCTAAGGTTTGGGGTACCCAAAAGTGTCTCGAGATTTGAGAATGCCCCAAAATAAACATCTCTAGTGTTGATTTTTAAAAATTAAAATTACGATGGTATTTGTTTTTAATTATCAATATTATGATGGCATTGGTTTTAAAAAACAATATTATTGTGGTGTTAATTTTTAGAAATTAATACCACAACTTGAACATGGCTACTGTTGTGTTGTTATTTTTTAAAAATATTAAAGAATGACATATTTAGACTTTAGAGTAGTAAAAAAATCTACAAAAGTTGGAATGTGGCCCATCGAAGCTCTCTAGATCCTAGAAAATTTAGGGGGCATTTGGTTTACATTTTCAGTCTGTTTTTTATTTTCATTTTCCGTAGAAAATACGGTTTTCTGGAAAACATGTTTGGTTTGTATTTTCCAGCTTCGTTTTTCAGAAAAAAACATAGCGTTTTCTGGAAAACTGGAGAATGAAAAAAAGTTATTTTCCAGAAAACTAAAAAATGCGATTTTCTGGAAAATGAAAATGAAAAATGACACAAACCAAACGCACCCTTAGATTTTTGAAAAAGTTGACATCTAATAGAATAGGATAATAAAGTGAAGGTATTTATAGTATTAATTAGGGATGCAAACCAATCTAGCTGATTCATGAATTTTTGAGCCGGCTCAAAAAATTATTCAATTCGAATTCGAAATTTTCGAATACAAGCAAAACTCGAATATGTTCAATATTCTTTTCAAGCAAATTCGAACCCATAATATTTTATTCGATTGTTCGTAAGCTGCTCGCGAGTCAAACTCGAATAGAATTCTAATTTTTTTACACAATTTTAACTTAAATATATTTAAATTAAGATTTGAATAATTAAAACTGAATTTGAATTTAAGTCTTTTCGAATGATCAAATATGCTCAAATCATGATTCAAATAATTCGAATCGAACTCAAACTTAAATTTTATTTCAAATCAAGCTCAAGCCAAAGTTATTTGTATTTTGGAGCTTTGAATATTAAATATATTTTTCAAGCTCAAACTTAAATATTAATATTTTCATATTATTTAGTTTGATTCGATTTGTTTACTAGTCCTAAAATCATAAACTTTGAAAATCTTTTAATCACTGCTGTTAATGACTTGAGCACTCATAGACTCGGAGACACTTCAAAAACATATAGGGAATGAGTCTGATCGAAACTCTCTAAGTATATTAATGGGTTTTGGTTGAAATTCATTGATATACTTAAGAGATTTGAATTTTTAAAAAATTGACATATAATATGTACCGTAAAACTCTAAAGGGCAGCACAATTAAAGTATTTATAGTATTCATGTCTGGTTCTGATATCACTACAATAAGTTATGTATATATGTATATCAAATGTTTGCCATTCGAGATCATAACTTTTGACTCAGATATCAAAACGAGATATCCTTTAGTTTAAATTGATTATTTATATATCTACATTTGTTCTTGGGTGAAACCCATAACAACCCAATTTTAAGTTCAAAAAATATCGTTTAAAGCATTTTCGAGTTCACAAAGGGATTTTTGTTAAACTCATTGATGTACCTAGAGAGCTCTGATCGGATCCATTCCAAGTACTACAATTTTCTAAAGTGTATTGAAGTTTATATATATATGTGCCCAGAGATATTAGCTTGAAATCATTAACAATAGTAATCAGAAAGTTTTCAAAGTTTATAACTTTAACATAGTTGATGCATACACATAATTTATCATAAGGATATCAGAAATAAGTATGAACATCGTAAATACTTTCATTGCATTATCTTCTTCTATTATTTTTTTAAAAATCTAAATTCCCTAAGTCCATTATGTTTCAATCAAAATCCATTAATTGATAAGAAAAATGATAGGGAGAGTGAAAATGGGAGAGTGAATGGTAGAGTAAATGACGTGGCACTTTGCATGCAGCGATCTCCGACGGGTTCACCGTGCCCCCCAGGGTATAGTTTGATTTGGGGCGATGGCCGAAGGCCGCCGATGGTGTCCAAGCGATAATTGGACGTGTACATATAAAGTGTCATATCATTCACTCAAGTGTCACGTTATTCACTCTACCATTTATTCTCCTATTTTCACTCTCCCTATCATAGCTCAATTGATAATTAGCCACATTCCAACTTATGTGGAATTCTATAATACTCCAAAGTCCAAAGATATTCTTTTTTTACTATTTTAAAAAATTCATACCATATCTTAATCCACCAGCACCATCGTAGTACTAATTTTTAAAAACCATTAACATGGTGGTGCTTGCATATTGTTGGTTTTTAGAAATCAACACCGTAATAGTGTTGGTGTAATTAAATTGTATTGTTGATTTTTAAAAATTAGCGTCAAAATGGTTGTTGCAGCATGCATATTAAAGAAAAGTTAAATTTAATTTAAGAACAAAGAAAAGAGAGGAAATTGTTGCATGAAAAGGAGCTAGAAAAAGAAGTTGGACAAAAAATATAAAAAAGGTAAAATAAAAAATAGATGCGCCTTTTGGATATTCTCACATTTTAGGGTGTCTTTTAAGCAATCTCAAATTCTAAGTGTACCCTTCAAGAAATCGTTGCAAATAAAAGTATGAAAAAAATTATTTTTTAGTTTAATGAATTATTTTTATTCATTAAATAGTTTTGATCGAAATTTTGTGATAATGAAAATAAGCAAGATTGATCTAAATGATTAAAGGTAAATTTTATATTTTTTCATATACTTAAAATAAGCTTAATCAAATACTTTTCGAGGAGGTAAATAAATCACATTGCGAATGTGTATAATTTGGCAATTAACCTATGAAATACTTTAATATGGAAGCCAAGTATTTCCTTATGTGGTATACTACTTGAATTAAAATATTTTTAAATCTTAGACTCTCTAATATAATATAGAGTAAAATTATTTAAATTTAATTAAAATTATTATACTTTAAAACTATTTTTATAAATTTAATTAAAATTATTTAAATTTGATTAAAATAACTGTAAATTATCTTAAAATCTCCAACCACACCCTAAAATTTTTTTGGCATAACCCTAAAGTTTGTCATTAGTCCCTATGTCAAAAAACTTTGTTCTCACTCCTTGTATGCAAATGTTTATTTGTTCGGCTTTTTACCAAAGAGCGTACCTAAGAATTGATATTTACTAAAAGACCTACGAAGGTTTCATTTTTACCAAAGGGCACACCCATTTTAGTAAACTTCCTCTTATACCCCTCCCGCAAAGTACTGTTTTTCTCTCTCTTTCTCAGTAATGAATTCCGAGACAACTGAACATGCTTTTTCAGACCTTTCATTTTTTAAATAATATATTATGGAATTTGCTAAAAAATGTAAGGTAAAGAAAGAAAAAATATTTCAGTTAAAAACATCTCTTCCAACGTGATTTCAAAAATATAAAGAGATGATTTTTAATATTTATTTAATATAAATTAATATATTAAATAATATTTAATAAATATATTAATATATAAAAACCTATCAAAACACATAATTTTAGATTCAAATGCAGGGTCTGAAGTCACGCTAGGAGGGCCTGAAGTCATCTGACTTCAGGCCCTGCGTGCACTCAAAATTTTTTTATTTTAAAAATATTTTTTATAATATTTAATCATTATTTATTAAATTAAATAAAAATATCAATAGTTCTAGGAGATGTTATTTTTGGTGTCCAAACTTCTAATGATTATAAATTATGATACAATAGGAGATTTTTAGGTCTATCAATGGGTTTTCACCAAAACCCACTAATGGACCTAGGATATTTGGATTTCTCAAAACCTAATATCAATAGTTAGAGTTGAGCTAAGAGATGGTATTTTTGGTGTCCAAACTTCTAATGATTATAAATTATGTTGCAATAGGAGATTTTTAGGTCTATCAGTGGGTTTTAACCAAAACCCACTGATGGACCTAGGATATTTGGATTTCTCAAAACTCAATATCAATAGTTAGAGTTGAGCTAGGAGATGGTATTTTTGGTGTCTAAACATCTAATGATTATAAATTATGTTGCAATAGGAGATTTTTAGGTCTATCAGTGGGTTTTCACCAAAACCCACTGATGGGCCTAGGATATTTGGATTTCTCAAAACCCAATATCAATAGTTAGAGTTGAGCTAGGAGATGATATTTTTGGTGTCCAAACATCTAACGATTATAAATTATATTGCAATAGGAGATTTTTAGGTCTATCAGTAGGTTTTCAACAAAACCCATTGATGGACCTAGGATATTTGGATTTCTCAAAACCCAATATCAATAGTTAGATTTGAGCTAGGAGATGGTATTTTTTGTGTCCAAACTTCTAATAATTATAAATTATGTTGCAATAGGAGTTGATATTGGATTTTAATTCCGAGACATCTGAACTTGCTTTTTCAAACTTTTCATTTTAAAATAATATATTATGGGGATCGGCTAAAAAAACGTAAGGTAAAGAAAGAAAAAATATTTCAGTTAAAAAAACATCTCTTCCAACGTGATTTCAAAAATATAAAGAGATAATTTTTATATTTGATTAATATAAATTAATATATTAAATAATATTTAATAAATATATTAATATATAAAAAAACCTATCAAAACATGTAATTTCAGATTCAAACGCAGAGCCTGAAGTCACGCTAGGATGGCCTAAAGTCATCTGACTTCAGGACCAAGGAGGGCCTGAAGTCAAATGACTTCAGGCCTGCGTGCACTCAAAATTTTTTTATTTTAAAAATATTTTTTATAATATTTAATCATGATTTATTAAATTAAATAAAAATATCAATAGTTCTAGGAGATGATATTTTTGTTGTCCAAACTTCTAATAATTAAAATTATATTGTAATAGGAGTTTTTTAGGTCTATCAGTGAGTTTTCACCAAAACCCACTGATGTACTTAGGATATTTGGATTTCTCAAAACCCACTGATAGGTTTTTTTATATATTAATATTTTTATTAAATATTATTTAATATATTAATTTATATTGATCAAATATAAAAAATCATCCCTTTATATTTTTGAAATCACGTTGGAAGAGATGTTTTTTTAACTGAAATATTTCTTTCTTTCTTTACCTTACATTTTTTAGTCGATTCCCTTAATATATTATTTTAAAATGAAAAGTCTGAAAAAGCATGTTCAGATGTCTCGGAATTAAAATCCTATATCAATCTCCTATTGCAACATAATTTATAATCATTAGAAGTTTGGACACCAAAAATACCATCTCTTAGCTCAAATCTAACTATTGATATTGGGTTTTGAGAAATCCAAATATCCTAGGTCCATCAGTGGGTTTTGGTGAAAACCCTATGATAGACCTAAAAATCTCCTATTGCAACATAATTTATAATCATTAGAAGTTTGGACACCAAAAATACCATCTCCTAGCTCAACTCTAACTTTGATATTGGGTTTTGAGAAATCCAAATATCCTAGGTCCATCAGTGGATTTTGGTGAAAACCCACTGATAGACCTAAAAATCTCCTATTACAACATAATTTATAATCATTAGAAGTTTGAACACCAAAAATACCATCTCCTAGCTCAACTCTAACTATTGATATTGGTTTTTGAGAAATCCAAATATCCTAGGTCCATCAGTGTGTTTTGGTGAAAACTCACTAATAGACCTAAAAATCTCCTATTGCAACATAATATATAATTGTTAGAAGTTTGGACACTAAAAATACCATCTCCTAGCTCATCTCTAACTATTGATATTGAGTTTTGAGAAATCTAAATATCCTAGGTCCATCAGTGGATTTTGGTGAAAACCTACTGATAGACCTAAAAATCTCCTATTGCAACATAATTTATAATCATTAGAAGTTTGGACACCAAAAATATCATCTCCTAGAACTATTGATATTTTTATTTAATTTAATAAATCATGATTAAATATTATAAAAAATATTTTTAAAATAAAAAAATTTTGAGTGCACGCAGGGCCTGAAGTCATTTGATTTCACTCCCAAGGAGGGCCTGAACACATCTGTGTTCAAGCCCCCCTTAGGCCTGAAGTCAAATGACTTCAGGCCTAAGGAGGGTCTGAAGTCAGATGACTTCAGGCCCTCCTAGCATGACTTCAGGCCCTGCGTTTGAATATGAAATTACGTGTTTTGATAGGTTTTTTATATATTAATATATTTATTAAATATTATTTAATATATTAAGTTATATTAATCAAATATAAAAAATCATCTCTTTATATTTTTGAAATCACGTTGGAAGAGATTTTTTTTAACTGAAATATTTTTTCTTTCTTTACCTTACATTTTTTAGCCGATTCCATAATATATTATTTTAAAATGAAAAATCTGAAAAAGCATGTTCAGTTGTCTCGGAATTAGTTACTGAGAAAGAGAAAGAGAAAGACAGTACTTGGCGGGAAGGGTATAAGAGGATGTTCACTAAAATGGGTGCGCTCTTTGGTAAAAATGAAATCATGGCACGCCTTTTGGTAAATATCAATTCTTGGGTACGCCCTTTGGTAGAAAGCCATTATTTGTTTCAACTCCTAATGGACACTAATTTATCTAATTGTCCACATTTTTTATTAATAAAAAATCCAAAATGAAATATAATTCTTCATAAATTCAACACATTTGAACTAGAATCTAATATATTTTCTATCAAATTGAGCATTACTCTTTTTCTGCCTGACCAATCAATTGATCAATCGATTCAACCTAAGCCAATTTATCAAGCGGGAAAAGAGTCGTATTCAATTTGAAAGGAAATATATTATATTCTTTTTAAATATTATTGAATTTAGGAGGAATTATATTTACTTTTAGACTTTTATACTTCGCGACAAACTCAGCTAATTGATTATCGATCTGATTCCCAATCAATTAGAGTTGCTTAATCGATTCCAATCACAATCGATTCATCCTAAGCTAATCGATTGGTATGAGCATCCAATCAAGATTGGTCAGGATAAAAAAGAGTCGTGCTTAATTTGATAGAAAATATACTAGATTCTCTTTAAATTGTATTGAATTTAAGAGAAATTATATTTTATTTTGGATCTTTTGTAATAAAAAAATAAGGATAATTGCGTAAATCAATATGCATTAGGAAGGTGAAGCAAGAAGAAAATGGAAATAAAATTTTTACTCAGCGACTAAAGAATAAGTTTAATTTGCTATTAGGGAGTTGCTATCAAAAGTTTATGAAATTTTCTAAAACTAGTCATTCATCCCACGTGGTTGGAGTAATTTGAATGCATCCTCCTTTTCACGAATCGTCTTTTTACCACCTTGTTAGCGCTCTGCAATCCTATCCTTAGCTTCTCCCAGACTAATTTGATAGTGCCACGACCTTCCACCCTCAACTTGAAGTTCAAATCATTAGCCAGAAGGACGATTAGATTGCATGTCTTGTAATTTTTGATGGTTCGATCCTTGTCCAGGAACACGACCGTCGACACACTACGGGCAAATGTTGCCTCTTAGCCTTTTGCTGCTGTTAGCATCCTCCTCTTGTTGTTTCATGCGGCCACTTTCCGCATTGGTGTTGTTACCGTTGTTGTTGCTGCTGTTAGTGATATGAGAGAAGTGTCCTAAGGCAATCGCCTTATGATTGTAAATATTTATTTTAATAAATGATAATTCACTATTTGAGTATACATGTTTGTGTATTTGATTGGGATCTTAAACTCATCTACTGAATGTCCGCAATACAATTCACAGCATAAGAGAATTTGTGATGGGATCACAACTAGTGATTATCTCTACATGTGCAATTGTGAAGTATTGAAAATATCCCTAGTCGATGAATTGATAAAAACAGACATTATCAATTCTGTTGAGACTAGCATGAGTTATTCTCTAATCAGCTGATTCTCACTGGCTGGTGACATTGGGATGTCCGGAGATAAACATGGATGCTAGTTAAGGGAACTAGTTCATTGGAGTGACTAGCTGTAAAACTTCATATGGTAATCTATATAGATATGTCACTGAAGTTTTTACTGCAGCTTAAGTGCGATGTTCCTTTGACTTGCGGTGTTCAAGTCATCTTGGTCATGGAGACTTATACTTTAACATCTTAAGCAAGCATCTCCAAGGAGGTGTGGACCCAGGATGATTGGGTATAAGCCGAAGTGCCTGAAGATGTTTGAACAGCCTACAAAGGATTCACCACTCCTTGCGAGGAGATGTATACCCAGGCCTATCGTCGGATTGTTACTCAAAGCCTCTGGCCAGAGCATATCATGTTTAGAGTGCGAGTCTCTTAAATACATGAGAGTAATTAGAAATCCAAAGGACGAGAAAGACATTACTTGGGCTAGGTGTGACGTAGTCAGCCTAGTGGGGACTGACACACATAGACCGTGTCCTGAACCAAGTGGGTATAAGATGGTGAAGGGAATGGGGCACGATTCATTAGAGCTGCTGAAGGGTTTCGGAATTACTTCTGAGGTCAAACCGTTGATCTTTCGATTAATTGGGGGTCATGATGTACTACTAGGTGTCACTCATGACCGTTCTATAATTGGTTAATTATAGACGGCCAACATAAATCGAAAGCCTATTTAGTCACACGCACTACGAGTAATCCGAGGGATTTAAAACGAGTTGAAAATTAGATTTTCCGATCAAGAGAAATAAGTCGAATCTGAGTTAATCAGAGGCGCAAAGGAAGCTTAAAATGGCTAAGTCTTTTGAAGGCTTTTTGGGCGAATTAAATGAGTTTAATTCGCGTTGGTTCGGCTCGGTTTGGCCGGCCAAAGAGGGTGCCAAACCCCTTTGGTTTGGCCGGCCACATTAAAGGGAATAAACCAATTTATTTGGTTTAATTGATAAAATAAATCTAGCGTGATTTGTTTTATAAATTATGGATAAATAAATTTGTGTAAAGAAATTTATATAAATAAATTTATAGAAATTTATTCTTTTATGGAAATTAAAATGATCAATGGAATGGTTTATTTTAATTGTATAAAATCAATTATGAATTGATTTTTTCATAATAAGAAAGTTTATAAATTTCTTGTAAAATTTATTCCATAATAAAAGGAGAGATGTATTTGTTTTATTATAAATTTAGTTATAATAAAACTTGGGTTAAACGGAATAATTCATAAGAAAATTTATAGGATAAATTTGTTATGAAAATTCCGTTAAGAAAGAGAATTGATTTTATTATAAAGTTAGTTATAATAAAATAGGCATAACGGAATAATTCATAAGAAACTTTATAAGATAAAATTCTTATGATAACTAATTCCGTTAAAGGAGAGACTTGGCAAGGGAGAGGCTACTATATAAAGGAACCAAAGGCAAGCCTTGAATCCCCAATCGATAGAGCTATCAAGAGATTGATTTCTCTCCCTCTCTCTCTTATTCTCTCTTCTCTCTTTCCCTTTAGGGCCGGCGCCCCTTAGGGCATCCTAGGGCCGGCGCCCTACGTGAGAGCTAGGGCCGGCACTCCATCTTCTCCAAGTGGTTGCCGTGAGCCAACAACACCAAGGAGAAGCCAACCAAGAAGAAGAAGAAGCGGATCGCATCTCCCTCCTTCCCGGAATTTAGATTCCGTTTCCTTTTGGTTAGTTTCCATTCTTTTCTCTTGTTGTTCTAGTTGTGCCTTCCGAGAATCTAGTAGTTCTCGTCGGCACAAAACTCGTGACTTTGCGAAGTCATCCCGAAGAGAACTCGGCGTGGACGCGAATAGAGGCGGAGCTTCCAAGGGACGCTACGGTTGGATCTCGTCCCTTTCTTCGAGTTACGCGAGGTACAAAGTAAATTAGTTTACTTTTCCGCAAAAGTTTTTAATTTATGATCATGTCCACACATCATAAGGTCGCATGCTAGATACGTGGTTAAAATAATTTGAGAAATTATTGTGCTAATTCTTCCGCTGCACGTAAAATTTTAAAGTTTTACGAACCCGTATCCTTGTCGACATGCACCCGGTCCCAACAGTGGTATCAGAGCCGGTTAGTGTTCGACATAATCATAAAATTGTTTTGCGGAAAACTTTATCATGATCTCAATTTTGAAAAAATTTTCAATTATGGAAACTTTCCAATTATAATAAATTTTAGATTTAGGAATTTCAAAGTTTGGAAATCCT
>JAGFNQ010001317.1:0-29394 GCA_024364735.1 Boesenbergia rotunda | reverse complement strand
TGTGGATCGAGAAATGCGAGAGAGGGGGGGGGTGAATGTCGCAATTCGTTCGGATTTAAAAAGAGCGGGTGAGCAGCGGAAATAAAAGAGAACACAACAACGCAAACACAGCCGTTTACTTGGTTCGGAGCCTGGGTCGACTCCTACTCCAAGGCCCACGGTCGTTGACCGTTTTCTGCGGGCAATTCTATAAGTTCGCAAAATTTTACAAGACAAATAATAAAAATCTTTTCGTAAACTTAAATACAACTCTTGTTACCGACGTCCGGTGAAGATCGAAGTTCCGGAGCAGCGGGACGTCGTCGGCTTGAGTTGGCAGCTTTCTTGAGTGTGTCGTGGAAGCAGAAGAGCGCAGAATTGTCGAAGGGAATTCGTTGCTTAGGAAGGGGGTCGAGGGCCCTTTATATAGGGTCTGGGGGCGCCCTGGTCGACGGGGGCGCCCCCCACGTGGCAGCAGATCCACAAGAGGCGCGGTCGTCGACTTATCCCTTAATCCTCGGGATAAGGCCTTGACTGGGGCGCCCTGGTCGCTGGGGGCCCTGGTTGACCGGTCAAACCTTATCCGCAGCGCTGAGCTCTCCTCGGTAAGGTTTGCGCCACCCTGTGCGCTGGGGGCGCCCGGGACAGCGGGGCGCCCTGGGCATGTAGCGCAGACGCGGCAGAGTTGTTTTGCAATGGGGCGCCCGGGACAGCGGGGGCGCCCTGGCTATGTACTGTTGAATTGTTGTTGTGAACACCATGGGGGCGCCCGGGACATCTCGGGCGCCCTGGTCAGCAGTTGCCTCACTCCTTTGAGGCACTCTGAGCTGCAGACACTCGTTCCTTCGGTCCTGCATCCAGGGTTAGTCCAAAACACAATAAAACAATAGCATAATATATTATACAGCCTTAGCTGTCTTGGTTCTGACTTTGGTCTCCAAAATGGAGCCCTAGGTCGAACCGACGCCTAATGTTCCCTCAAGGAGAACGCGTCCTCACCTACTCCTCTCGGGAGAGTTTACCTGGTGCCAGCCGGATCCTCCAGTTGGACTTTTGCCCGGCAGTCCTTCGCCAGGTCTTGAGTTACCAAGCTGCCCTTCGCTTGGTGCCTAGCTACCCTTCGCTAGGTCTTTTCTTCTGGCAGCCCTTCGCCAGCCTAGCAGTCCTTCGCTAGGGCTTGTCTTCTGGCAGCCCTTCGCCAGGACCTAGCAATCCTTCGCTAGGGTTTTTCCATTCTGGCAGTCCTTCGCCAGGGCCTAGCAGTCCTTCGCTAGGGCTTTTCCTGTACACTCAAGTAGCATTGTTAGATAACAAATAACCCTTAACTTTTGAACCCTTTTGCCAATATCAAAATACAGGTTTGACTTGGGTGCAATCTGCACCAACAATCTCCCCTTTTTGATATATGGCAACCTAGTTCAAAAGATTAAGGAAAAATGCTGAAGTTGAAATCCTAAGTTAGATTTTCTCCCCCTGGAAGAAATCTCCCCCTAGGTTTTTCAAAAGTAGGTGGTTTTAAGTTTAAATACTTAGACAATAAAAAATGTTCTAAGTTTGAAGAAGTTTTCATATTTTAGCAAATTTTGAGTTTTTAGGAAAACTTTTCTAAACTTAGACTTTTTTTTTGGTTTCTAAACTTTCTAAATTTTGAGTTTTTAAATATGCAATTCAGAGCATATTTTTAGGAAAAATTCAGAGCATATTTTAAGAAAATCAATTAAGCTTTCCAAGGATCAGAGCAAAAAAACCTTTTTTTTTTTTTGGAAAATCAATTAAGCTTTCCAAGGAAAACATTTTTGTCAATTAAGCTTTCCAAGGAAAACATTTTTGTTCCCTGTCCCTGTTTCCTTTCCAACTCTCCCCCTTTGACATATATCAAAAAATGCAAAAAAATACAATATTTGCAATAAATAAATAAAGTATTTACTGTACTGAACCGAGCTGGTATCTAAGTCTGGTTAAATCTTTAGGGACCTGTCTAACCCTATTAGCTACTTACTAATTGTTATAAACAGTAGCTTTTGCTAGGGTTAGTCAAGTTAAGTGCATTGTTCAAGTTAGATTGTCTAAACTTGATACTTAACTTGATTGCTGTTCAGTTTGTATTTAGTGCCCCAACTACTGCAGATGCACTGACTTAAAGCATCTTGAGTTAAGGCAAAGACCTAAGCATCTCAACCCTTTCTAGGTTATCATTCAAAGTATCCTAAGGTGCTTGTGAGATGCTGGCTTCTAGAGCTATAGGTGCATGCAGTTCTAGGGTTAGAGCCTAGGCTAAGTCCATTTCGAAGAAAAAACCTAATTTTGAAGGGGGTAATTTTGAAAATAAAACTAAGAAAAGGAAAAAAAAATTTAAGATCAAAGTAAAACATTTTTAGCAAAAATTCAATTAAGACATTTTCAATTAAAGCAGAAGCAAAAAAAATATTCTACTCTATTAAACATAGTTCTAACTTAATCAATTCAGAAATAAACAAGCCAAGCTAGGATAAGCATAAGTCAAACAAAAGTCTAGTACAAGTCTACAGAAGTCAACCCTACTCAGTAGGGATAGTCAAATGAGTACATATCCAAGTCATCTAGGAGGAGGGACCAGGCTGATCAGGGGAGCCTGGATGCCAGGATCTGAGCATGGTCATCATCTCCTCATACTGGGTGTTTCTTTCGTCCCTCTCTGCTGCAAACGCGCTCATATACTCTGTATAGTAGCCCTGATTAATTTCCAACTGCTCAAGGTGGTATGCCTCTGATTCTTCCCGGAGTGACTGAACCTGTGTCTCGAGGAGCGATACTCGCTCGTAGAGTGTCGGAGTATCGGGCTGAGCTCCCTCTGATGCTATGTCGGCAGCGTCGACCTCCTCGTCTGCAATGTCCTGTGCGGCTGGTCGGCGTCTCCAAGTTAGAACCCCGGCGCCCGAGACATCTATACCGGCTAAGGAAAAGTTCCTATATCCTATCTCGTCGAAGTCGGTCATCGTGCTAATCTCGCCGTCAGTGATGTTTCGGCCGTGATGGTGGAGGATCCAGGTGATGACGTGGCAGTAGGGGGTGCGGACCCTTCCCTGAGTGGACACACCAGAGGCATGTAGGATACAGTGAAAGAGGTGAAGACCTATATCTATATCCAAATGGTGGATAAAGGCATAGAGGAGAAAGGTGTGAAAGGGTCTCATCGTGGCTATGTCCCTAGTGGACAGAGGAAGGATGCAACGGACAATCACTCTATAGAGAGCGTAGTCCTGAATCGGAAGTCGAGTGGAGTGGAACTGCCCTCCTGCAGGGTCCATTGCCTCCCCAAAGAAATAGTTGTATAAGGTGTTTAGGTCAATGTGAGAGTAGGGGGCATCGAAAGGCAGGTTCCTTGGAGGATAACAACAAAAGATGGACTTAGATGGTCGGAGTCCCAGAAATCGGTTCAGTAAGGTAGGAGTGATGCTTAAGGGTATTCCTTGAACTGTAGTGACGAAAGTCAAGTGATCTTGCCTAACTATGTTGTTGTAAAATTCTGCACATAGGGTTTTGTTGATTGAATGTGTGCAGAATACGAGGTTATCCAGTTGATAGAAGTTAATTGCGGACATTGCGACTGGACAAGATTGGGAAAAGAAATGACGGTTAAGATAACTTGTCTTAATCGGAACATATGTGGTTCGAGCGAATTTGTTACAAAGTTCTAGGTTCGGAAACCTAGGGTCGGGACTGGGCTCGTAACCGGGATTCGACCTAGGGTAGGGACTGGGCTCGTTACCGGGGTTCGACTGAACTGCTCGGCGTTTTCTAGATGAGAAGAAGGTAAGTAAATTGAGAATAAGAACTTAGATTATAGGAAGAGGCATAATTGAATTTAGAATTTGCAATAAAAAAAATGACAAAAATTAAGTACCCAAAGTAAATTTCATACCTTGGAGGCATGGTTGAGGCAAGGGTAGCTTTAGGGTTCACTTGATCCCAAAGAATGAATAGAGTGGGAAGAAGGAAGTGTTTTTGGTGTGGGAAATGAGGGAGTCTCGGGTCCCTTTTATAGTGAAGGGGGGGGGGGGGGCGCCCGGGAGGTCACGGGCGCCCTCAATCGGTCACGGGCTGCCAAGGGCAGTGAAAAAGTTCTGTGGGGGCGCCCGACAGGTCACGGGCGCCCTAATCGAGGCTGTTGGTCTGCAGCTTTTGACTACCCTTAGAGACGTGGTCAATAGTTTTTGATGGGAGCGCCCGAAAGGTCACGGGCGCCCTGGTCAAAGATAGTTGATCGCAGTCTTTCGGCTGCTGTAATCAGCGTGGGGACAGAACTGAATAGGGGCGCCCGACAGGTCACGGGCGCCCATGTGAAGTCGGTCAAATGCAGCTTTTGCTGCTTTGACTGGAGCTGTACGTTGTCGGGGGCGCCCGACAGGTCACGGGCGGCCTTAAGGACTGCTTTCAGCAGCCTTTGACTCCGAGCAGTTGGGGGCGCCCGGGACGGTCAGGGCGCCCTAGTTAGCAGCCTTTTGACTTTTTGACTATATTGAACAGGATTGACTGTTTGACTTCGTTTGACTAAGTTAACCACAGTTTGACCATGATTATTAAGGCACAAGCAAGGTGGTTTAATTTGAGCTTAATTTTCCTGTCTCACTGAATCTAGGATTTTCAAACACGTTAACCTTAAGGTTTTTGTGAGACAGGTTTGAGGGTAGAAATTAGTTTTGAAAAAGAATTTCAATTTATTTTCGAAAAGTTATTTACTTTTGGAAACAGATTTTTAAACAAATAAGTTTAGAAATTTTGAAAAATAAATTAAGTGATTTTTGAAAAAGAAATAGGTTTTAAGAAATAGAGGTTTTGAAAACAGATTAGAATCTATAATTATTTGAAATTTGAGTTAGATTCGAATTTGACAAAAGATAATTTGAATTTGAATTTCAGAAATTGGCTTCCAGGTCTTGGCGAGGCACTAGGCCTTCTTTGGCCGTAGCCTTATGGGATCATCCACCCTTTCCTTGACAAAGCCTTTTAATGAAATTTCATTTTCAAATTAACTTAGGTCATTTTCTGGTCTAACTAGCTTGGGTCTTGGATCGGTAGCTTCGGCTGGTTTCACCAGTCTAAAGAGACCAAGTAGACTTGATCTTATTAGAGTTGGTTTCCCCAACGTACTATCATCTCACCTCCTCCCAGTGTTATGTTTTCAAGTTTCAAGTAATTTAGTCCTTAAATCTAAGTATTCCTAATTCTAAGCATGGCAATTTAAAAAAATTAAATAAACAAGCAATCAATCAAAAAAAATTATTTGATTATAAAAATTGTTTTGATTTTGGCTCCCCCTGGACTAAAGCCTCTGTATGGGTTAGGCAAGATGTGAATCTTGTCCTTAGGGATCCAAAATTGATTTGAACCAGTTGGTTTAGTCAGGCACAGTTTTGGCACCCATGCCTGAACCTTAGGTCTTGACTGGTTCAGTACAGCAAAGTAAGATCTTTGCCGAGATTTGGTTCTATAGCCAAGTCCGGATCGGTTTAGAACGGACTTCTGTTTTCCCAGAATCAGATCAAGATTCTTGGAACCAGAAGTAAATCGTTCTAATGCTGTTCTTAAGTCCTTGACTTGAGTTTTCAGGGAGGAATTCTCTGATTCAAGTTTTTCAACTTGATCAGGGGTTCTTTCCTGAATTTTCTCAGTTAAGGACTCAGAATCAGCTCCCTCTTTCAGGAGTTTTACTTCCTGTCGGAGGGATTCGATTCGGAGTTTGGCTTTCGCCAAATCTCGGGATAGATAGGAAATAAGCGAATTCAACTGTAATTTCGAAAAACCCGTTACCCTTATTTCGCCGTTGTCGGAGATGGTCAGCTTGCCGTCGTCCTGGTCTGAGTCTGAGTCAGTCTCGATTTGACTCGAAGCGGTCAGGGCTAGAAGATTGGACTGGGGTGCTTCTTCTTCTTCTTCTGAGGAAGACTCGTCCCAGGTTGCTTGTAGTGCCTTCTTCTTCCTGGTCTTTTTGGACTCCTTTAGACTTGGACACTCAGTCTTGTAGTGGCCCTTCTTCTTGCATTCGTAGCAGGTTACGTTGGGTTTGTGTTTGTCAGTTGCTGGTTCAGCTTGTCCGTCCTTTCTACGACTTATTCTTCGTGTGTTGGTTTGGTTCTTCAGCTTTTTGTAGTAGCTTCGAGCTAGCCGGACCAGTTCAGGTTGATCTTCTTCTTGATCTTCTATTTCTGAATCTGAGGTAGATTCGAGTTCAACTTGAGTTTGTTTCTTGGTCGTCTTTCCTGTTTTCCCTGCAAAGAAAGCTATACTTTTCTCGACCAAATTACAGTTAGTCTGTTCATGCAGTTCAAGTTCAGAGAATAACTCATCTAACTTAATTTTTGAGAGATCCCTAGAGACCTTGTATGCATCCACCATAGATGCCCACAAGGTAGTTCTAGGGAATGCGTTTAGGGCGTACCTTATCAGGTCACGGTTTTCAACCTTGTGACCTATTGTATGAAGACCGTTCATTACCTCTTGAATTCTTGCGTGGAGCTGGGCTGCTGTCTCGTTATCTGCCATTTTGATGGTGAAGAGCTTGTTCAGTAGCAGGTCCCTTTTGCTGATCCTCGTGTCTGAGGTTCCTTCGTGGAGCTCGATTAGTTTAGCCCATAACTCCTTTGCACTGTTGAAGGGGCCTACTCGGTTCAGCTCCTCTTTCGTTAATCCGCATTGGAGAGTCTGAGTTGCTTTGGCGTCAGCTTCAATTTTGCGTTTGAGAGTGTTGTCCCACTCCCAGTAGCTTTGTGGAATTCCTTCTGTATTTCGTGGGATCTCCAGACCGGACTGGATAATGATCCACATGTCCACCTGAGTTTTCAGGTGGACCTCCATGCGACTTTTCCAGTAGGAAAAGTCTTCTCCACTAAAGAGTGGAGGTCTAGCGGTGCTGTATCCCTCTTGCATAGACATTTACACTAAAAAAAATTTACAAAAGAAATGTCCCAAGACTTGGTCTTGGATTAGTAGTGCGAGATAAAAAAATTGATTAGAAGAATAAAAAAAATTATAAAAAAATCCGAAAAAATATTCTAAACTGGTGGTTGCACCAAGTTTGAAATCCCCGCTCTGATACCACTTGTTGGATCGAGAAATGCGAGAGAGGGGGGGGGGTGAATGTCGCAATTCGTTCAGATTTAAGAAAAGAGCGGGTGAGCAGCGGAAATAAAAGAGAACACAACAACGCAAACACAGCCGGTTTACTTGGTTCGGAGCCTGGGTCGACTCCTACTCCAAGGCCCACGGTCGTTGACCATTTTCTGCGGGCAATTCTATAAGTTCGCAAAAGTTTACAAGACAAATAATAAAAATCTTTTCGTAAACTTAAATACAACTCTTGTTACCGACGTCCGGTGAAGATCGAAGTTCCGGAGCAGCGGGACGTCGTTGGCTTGAGTTGGCAGCTTTCTTGAGTGTGTCGTGGAAGCAGAAGAGCGCAGAATTGTCGAAGGAATTCGTTGCTTTAGGAAGGGGGTCGAGGGCCCTTTATATAGGGTCTGGGGGCGCCCTGGTCGACGGGGGCGCCCCCCCACGTGGCAGCAGATCCACAAGAGGCGCGGTCGTCGACTTATCCCTTAATCCTCGGGATAAGGCCTTGACTGGGGCGCCCTGGTCGCTGGGGGCACCCTGGTTGACCGGTCAAACCTTATCCGCAGCGCTGAGCTCTCCTCGGTAAGGTTTGCGCCACCCTGTGCGCTGGGGGCGCCCGGGACAGCGGGGGCGCCCTGGGCATGTAGCGCAGACGCGGCAGAGTTGTTTTGCAATGGGGGCGCCCGGGACAGCGGGGGCGCCCTGGCTATGTACTGTTGAATTGTTGTTGTGAACACCATGGGGGCGCCCGGGACATCTCAGGCGCCCTGGTCAGCAGTTGCCTCACTCCTTTGAGGCACTCTGAGCTGCAGACACTCGTTCCTTCGGTCCTGCATCCAGGGTTAGTCCAAAACACAATAAAACAATAGCATAATATATTATACAGCCTTAGCTGTCTTGGTTCTGACTTTGGTCTCCAAAATGGAGCCCTAGGTCGAACCGACGCCTAATGTTCCCTCAAGGAGAACGCGTCCTCACCTACTCCTCTCGGGAGAGTTTACCTGGTGCTAGCCGGATCCTCCAGTTGGACTTTTGCCCGGCAGTCCTTCGCCAGGTCTTGAGTTACCAAGCTGCCCTTCGCTTGGTGCCTAGCTACCCTTCGCTAGGTCTTTTCTTCTGGCAGCCCTTCGCCAGCCTAGCAGTCCTTCGCTAGCGCTTGTCTTCTGGCAGCCCTTCGCCAGGACCTAGCAATCCTTCGCTAGGGTTTTTCCATTCTGGCAGTCCTTCGCCAGGGCCTAGCAGTCCTTCGCTAGGGCTTTTCCTGTACACTCAAGTAGCATTGTTAGATAACAAATAACCCTTAACTTTTGAACCCTTTTGCCAATATCAAAATACAGGTTTGACTTGGGTGCAATCTGCACCAACAGACGGTGCGTCTAAACCCCAAACTAAAGGGGGAAGCACGTCCTGCCCATCTAGTGGTGCCCTTAAAATCGGTAGAGGAAGTTAATCTGCATATATGGGCATAAACTTGCAATTAGATAAACTAGGATAATCAATCATACGAACGAAGCTACTTATACCGCAGGTGAGGGGTACTTACATCCTGCGCTTATTCTTACAACTCTAATGCGTAGGGTTTAGGGAGAGGGAAGGTCCTTGGAGTCTCGGAGAGGTTCCAACGAAGAATAAGATCCCCTAGCGTGCCCTCCTTCTTGAATCCACCTACCATAAGCCTTGGACTCCTCCTTGCTTTGCCGTGAGTGAGGGAGGAAGAAGCCTCGGGAGAGGGAGGAAGAAATCTCCACGGGAGGGAGAGGGTTCGGCGGAGACAAGGTGAGGAAAAGTTTCAATTAAAAAAAACCCTTAAGTTCCCTTTATATTTTTGGGAAAAAATTAACTAACTTCACCATATCTATCTTTCCCTCTAATCTATTCCAACGAAAACAAACTTATCCCACTTGGTAAGCCTATTTTCCTCTCATGCTAAAGGTCTAGGGCTTAAACCCCACTTAAGCCTTTTTCTGCGTATTTTATTTTTATTCCTTTTTGCCTTATTTGTCCATGGAAAAATTCTATAAAAATATCCATAAATTCAGAATAAATTCTAGGATATTTCTAAAATTAGATTTGATAATTTTCGGGCGTTACAATTATGATTGAAGTGTATATTTTGTAAGCAAGAGAAATTAATGTATATATTTTGTATATTGTACAACCATAGTATTGTCAAAAAATTAGATGTTGTTAATGTTGTCACTCGAAGAGGTATTCGAATATTATGATACATTTCACCTTGTCTAATTCAATGTAAGCAGAATAGATCACTCCTGAAGTCCTCTGATTTCCCATATTGGGCCTCCAATAATTATATTTCAGGTCTTGAAGTCTTGAAGTTGTTTGTTTTCTGAATATCTCTGATTTGAGACCCTCTGATTTCTGCTGTGTTGATGCATTGTTATGTGCCAACTGATACTGTATGAACACATAATTGATAATCATTAGGACTATGTTTGGACACCAAAAATACCATCTCCTAGCTAAACTCTAACTAGTGATATTGAGTTTTGAGAAATCCAAATATCGTAAGTCCATCAGTGAGTTTCGCACTGATGTAACAAGAAAATTCCTTCTGTGCTAAATTCTGAAAATATGATTTCATAGTGTGCATGGAATCCAATTGTGGTATGCAATGTCTATTTTCGTACTCTCCAGGTGGAACTTTCTTGTTTAAACTTTAAACAAATGTAATAATGTTTTGATAAGAGGATTTCAGGCACAACGTGGGGCTGAAATTAGATTGTTTCAGGCCTAGCGTGGGCCTAAAATGAGATTATTTAAGGCCTTGGGTGGGCCTGAATATGATTGTTTCAGGCTCAGTGTGGGCCTGAAATGAGATTATTTCAGGCCCACGTTGGGCCTGAATACAAATAATTTTAGACCCAAGGTGGGGCTGAATAGCTCTGATTTCAGACCCTCTGATAACCTAGTGATCATTGCAATCCAAAATAGGAATATTCTTTTCGATAATATGAATAAATATGTATAATATAAATATATAGAAATAAATATTAGTGTTTATGGATGGTGTAGCTAATGAAACAAATTGAGCTATGATTCAACCTTTGTGCCCACTGATGGCCCTATAAAACTCCTTGTGTGCTAAATTCTGAAAATATGAGTTCCTGGTTTAGCATGGAATCCAAGTTTGATATGTGGTAGGTATTTAGGTACTCTCCAGTTTGTTAAATGGAATCCAATTTTGGTTTATAATGGAATCAAATGGAAAAAAAATTTAACCCCTCGTTGGGCCTGAATAATCTGATGTCAGCCCCACATTGGGCCTGATATAAGAAGATTTCAGCCCCAACATGAGCCTGAAATTAGATTATTTCAGGCCTTGCTTGGGCCTGAAATCAGATTGTTTCAGGCCCACCATGGGCCTGAATTCAAATTATTACAGCAAGCACAAGGTTCAATATTACTGATGGTATCGACAACAATTACAGATTATAGATTACAGACTACACAACAACAATGATCGAAAGCAATGTTCCATTGATTTCAAAAGGATTACATACATTATAACTACAAGTATACAATGTTTGTCATGACACTTACATATGCATTGTATCAACAAAACCAATATTTACAGATTTAGCATCCAGAACTTGTCTCTCATAATTTTATATCCCACTTGAAATCGATAAGATTGTTGGGTATGACTTGGCGGGTTTCCTTAGCAAATACTTGGTCGATCCGAGAGACCTCTCTACGTCTATGGATTAAAAAATTAATCCGAGTGGAGACCCGTCTCCCATCGACCGTCTCATACCGTATCGAACGATCCAAATTACAACTTAGCCAATTTCCAAAATCGACCTTGTAATTTGCTCGACCGTTCGACCGCGGAAAAGGTGACGAGTTGATCGCCGGCTTTTGTGTTTATAGTCGGGGTCCAGTTAATAATTTATTCACCAAATTTGGAGTCAAAATAATAAATTATTAAACATGAAATGACGAGACACATAATCATGGCACAAAATAGACATAAGGAAATACAAAGGAACATAGGAAGAGATATACCTTCCCAATCACCTCGTGGTCTTCTACCTTATCCCTCCCTTCGTGGACGTCGTGTGGACGATGATCTACCGCAAACCGAGATCACCGAGGCCTCTAAACAATCGCACTTTCCTCTTCCTTCCAAACCAAACCAAACCCTAGCCACTAGGGTTTGCGCCGCTGGTGCCTTTTCTCCTCTCCCTTGTGCTGCCGACAGTCGGAGCCTCCAAGGCTGTGTCGGCTCGGTAGCTGACCTCGAGAGGAGAACAAAGAGGAAGAAGAAGGAGAAGAAACTCCTTCCTAAATCACCCAAACCCGGCTGCTCTCCTTTCCTTTCCCCTTGGCGCCGCCGACCACCAAGGCCGACCACCGCCCTCCCTTGCGCCCCTCTCACCGACCTCTCTTCTCCTCGCCGACCACCACAAAAAGGAGGAAACAATCCTCCCTTTCCTTGGTAGAGATCAGCGCCCAAGAAGAAGAGAAAGTGAGAAGAAGAAGGAGAACTTCTCCTTCCTCTATTCGGCGCCCTAAGAGAGAGAAATGAGAGAGAGAAGATAGAAAGCCTTGGATGTTTATTCTAGATTGTCTAATCCTTGGTTTCATGGTCTCAATGGGTATATATATGGCTAAGGTAGGGACCAAGAGGAGGAGTTGGTTCTTGGCCCACTAATGGATCTAAACCCGATCCATTAATTAAGATCCATTCCACTAAAGAATCTTAATTGAACTTCCTCACCAACCCCCATATTTTCATATGGGCTCCACATATTACGAGTCGTCCATCCCCCCATGTTTAAGATCTCGAATGCCCATTAATTAATTAAATTATTGACAATTTAAATTAATTAACTTCTGGATCCTTGATTAGTACCACTCAACCTTATCAACGTGCCGGATCAAATCCACCTGCAGGGTTTAGTATGATGAACCTTTTGAGCTCATCAAGGGGCTGTAACGCCCGCCTTTTTCCCCCACCTTATGGTGTGGCGGGAAAGCGGCGTTACGTTAAACATGCATGTACATATAAAACATCTTAATGCAGCGAAATAATTTTTTTTCTTCTACACATGCTTTTAACCATGCAACTAATACATGAAACATCTATATATGCCTAAACTTGTCATTCATGAACCTAGTGTCATTGGACTTAGCATATTAACGACATGCATGGCATCATGATATAACTATTTCATAGCTTATTCATAATCATCATAAGTAGTAAGTAACTTATCCATAAACATCATGAGTCTTAAGTCATCCATTAGGCATAACCATTAAAAACATAGCATAGAATCTAAGGAGGCATTTCCAAAACCCAAGACATGCGATATGTGTAAATAAAAGAATCCTTTGCCATGTCACCGCCACACACACACATGCTCTTGCCTCTCCTGCTGCTTCCCTTAGTAACCTCTTGCTTGATCTGCAGTACGAGGAAAATAAGACTATAAGCACACAGGCTTAGTAAGACCCTTTCCTACTCACTAAAACCATACATCACTTAAACATAAGCATATCAAGCATCTGACATAACATAATTCTGAACATAAAACATAAGCATAGTCTTGGCGTAAATCATAAGCATATGAACAACTAATATAGCATGATTCTTAACATAAGCATAAACCTAAAACATATTTAGCATGGCATAATTCTTAGCATACATGGGCATGAAACATACTTATCATGACATAATTCTTAACATACATGAGCATACTTATCATGACATAATTCTTAACATACATGAGCATACTTATCATGACATAATTCTTAACATACATGAGCATGAAACATACTTATCATGACATAATACTTAACATACGTAAGCATAAGCACAGTCTTATCATAAGCATAAGCATAAAACATACTTACCCTGGCGTGATGCATAACATGAATGAATGCATGAGTCGAAATGCGTATACATAGGGATGCTTAATTTAAAATCATACTTTTAAATACTTAAACATAAACATAACATCATTGGGGTCCCCGGCTTGTACCACATACATACATCATAAGCGCACATCCCTAAGTAAATACGAGGTAGCGAGCCCCGACCTACTAGGGTAGGAACAACTACGGTAGTTCCAAAAACCGGGGCGTTCTTAAGGTGCCCATCCCTGTTGGATAGCTGCGGTAGTCCCAAAATCATGGACAGCTACGGTAGTCCAAAACCGAGGCGTTCTTAAGGTGCCCATCCCTTGGACCCTTACTTCGGTCCGGTACAAGCCCATTCATAAAATAAAATAACTATGCATGCTTCATCATTCATACTTGACATATCTTAGGACATAAACATAATCTTGTTACATGAGCATGACATAAACATGCTTGGCATTTCATCATTCATACTTATTTCATAACATCATTATGCCTTCATCATTCATACTTATCATTCATACTTATCATTCGTACTTAAGGCATAACCATCATCCTGATCCATATTCTTTTATTCATAAAAACATGACATTCATACATAATCATACTTCCAGGCATAAATATTATCTTGGTTCATAAAGCTTGCATGATCATGGTACATAAATAAACATGCAATTCATACATGATACATTTCATCTAGCATACATAATCCTAGTATCCATCGTAAAACATGCATGGGTAAGCTACATATACACATGGTGCATACTACCTAGGTTCATGACATTCATCATAAAACATGCATAGACCTTCATACACATACATCTATTATAAGCATTTAACCTTCTACATGCATCATTCTATTTATCATAACATACCCCTACATTACTTACATATGTTCATGGTATATGATCTAAATATTCATGAGTAAAGCATAACATATAACCTAACATACAAGGTCATGTCATATAACACATAAGCTAAGATTTTGGTAATATAAAGATCCGTACATCGTGCTTAACCATGTACTTACATTATGGTAACTTATAAACATGTATCCTTGAGACCTTAGCCCAATTCAAACCCTAAATTTGGGTCTTGGCCAAAACCCTAAGGGGCCATGAATCCATAGAAAATTCACCTAGGTCATGATTAACATCCCATACCTTACATATCATACCATGGAAAACCATTTGAACCCTTGATTGGACTTAACCCTAAGTCCTAGGCCTAAACCATGTGCTGGCCGAAACCCTGAAGTGTAACAAGCCCATAGGAAAATTCATATAAATCACGATTATTACCCATAAGATATCATAGGAAACATACTAATCATGCTTGGAAAGGTTGGAGTTTACCCTAGCCTTTTGACCTTGATGTGGCCGAAACCCTAGGGGTTTTAGGGTGCTACAAAAACTTCCAAATCATACTTTTATGCTTAACTTATCATGAATAAATATTAGGAAACATAATAGGGGTTTTCCATATGATTTTAACCTCAAAATAATGCTTGGCCGAAACTCTCACAAGCCCTAACCATGGATTTCTTCAACATAGCATGCCAATAAGAACTTAGATCATGACAAATAACTTGGAAGCTATCATACCACAGGTGAGGGGGTCTTACCTTCCCTTATCTTGAATTTAATCCTTGAATAGAGAAATAGAAAGAACCTTCTTGACTCCAAACTTCTCCTTAGCCCTTGTAGCCTAGTAGAGAACCTTGAGTCTTCAAGATGGAGTCCTTGGTGGAATTTTTTCCTAAGGGGAGAACCCTTGTGGGTTTCGGCTAGAGCAAGGAGGAAGAGTAAAGAAATGACTTTGGTGGAAGAAGAGAAGGGAAAATGTAACTCCCATGCCACTTCTCTCATTGCCTTTATACCACATTAAGGAGGGCAAGTGAAGAGTCATGGTGTCTCTTCCCTTGATGACTCTTCATTTTCCCTAAGCCTTAACCCAAAATCCACTTCATTCTCTACTAGCACTCCCTTGCTAGGAGAATTGGTTAGTACATGCATGGTGGTACCATAGGTCCAAGGTTCAATCCTTGGTGCATGTACTTTGTTTTTATTTTATTTTTATTTTTATTTCTCCTTATTTCTGAAAATTCCCCAAAAATTCACCCATGATCATGCTAATATCCTTAATTAAAACCCATTTATATTTATATTCAATTTCACCTAAAATCCAATAATAACCATGGTTTTAGAAAAGCCCATTAGTACTTAGCTTCTCAATTTAAATGAGAAAATTATGGATAACTAGGCTAAGGTTCGTACTAGTATCTCTAAACTCCTTCAAAAACTATTTAGACATGATCAATATTTTAAAGAAAATATTGAGGAGATTTTCCGGGTCGTTACAGGGGCATCATCATCCTGACTCACTAGGACACAGATTTCATCAATAATCAATGGCACATCATATTATTAATATTATCTCCCAACTTATCGGGTCTATCGATCTAACAGAATAGATATCACTCATTGATAAATTAAAAAAATAATAATTAATAATATATGCCCATTATTATTTCAGGATTAAGGGATCGTACTCCATAATATAAATTGAGGTCCTATCTAATTATTAAGTCAGTATAAATTGGATAACCTCGGGTTTTGGCCCTGCTCAATGTACTCATAGCACACTAGTGTAATTCTATTGTCAAGACCAACCATACCTAATTATACTACAACCATCCCAATGGGTTATCCAATTCCATCTTAGTTGTGAGCCTCTATTTATGCTAAGCAAGGAACTGATAACATGATCTTCCGTATGACACTACACACCATGCTATCTACAATGCAAAGCAATTGGACTTCGTGTATGTACTATTATAAACAAACACCTAGTGTAGTCGTGATTCTCTTTTCATAATAAAGATGTTCATATAATAAAAGTCATGTCTTTTAGTATACACATCTTACAATGATTTCATTTGTTTTTGGCTAAAATCTATAGATCGTTGAAAAACTAGACTTTCAGCATAGCGCATAAGGAAAAAAGCACAATCCAACCTGAATGAGAAATATTTAAATTATTGTTAGCATATAAATCCAACCATGAAAGATTATATTTTTTTAACCAAAATAAACATGATCTTATGATATGCTTTGGGTGGGTCCTTGTACTACAATTTTATTAAAGTCTTTCCCCAATATGGAAGGCAATCCATTATTCCATCTTGTGAAATATGACCAGTCCATATTTTTGAAAAACGCCACCTACACACAAATTACATTAGTAACAAATATATGTTGGTGCAAGTTGCATCAGTGATGCCCTCCTCTAAGTGTTTCAATGTTTAACAATATACTTAAGTCAGTGATACATTGAACAAAGGTAGGGTTAGTCAAGAAAGGTATAACAAGGTGAACCAAAGTCCTAGTTATCCTAGGCACGAAGTCTTGGTTTGATGAATAGGGCACGAAGACCTGGTGAGTGAAGCTGGGCACTAAGACCTGGTGAGTGAAGTTGGGCACGAAGACCTGGCTCGGGGAATTGGGCACGAAGTCCTGGCCGAGGGTTGGGCAGGGTTTGGGCACGAAGTCTTGGTCCGAGGGATTGAGCAACTTAGCTGAGCGATGACTAAGGACAGAAGTAGAGACGGGTCGAGGGTCAGATGTCTTGAGATCCGAGAGTATCGAAGGCAAAGTAAAAGTCCACCCGAATGGACTGGGTGGCAACCATCTCCTGAGAGTAGTAGGTTGAAGGCGCGTTCCCGGAGGTGGGAACTTGCGTCGATTTGACTTAGGGTTTCGTGGAAATCTGAAGTCAGAACCAAATCCTTAAGGTTATGATTGTGTGTGTATTTGCTTTGTATTTGTGTATCTTGCAGGTACCTAGAATGGAAGTCAAAGCAGACAAACAACACACCACGTGCCTGGAACCCTGACTGCTAGGCACCCCCATTGAAGGAGGCACCCCAGATGATACAGGTGCCCTGGTTGAAAGTTGTATTTGCTGCTGCGAGTTTGAAGTAGAGATAAGCTTTGATTGGGTTCATTGAGGCACTTGGGAGGTCCAGGGCACCCTGGTCAAGGGTGTTTTCTATTGCGGCGAGTTTGGCGCGGAGATAAACTTTGACCAAGTCCTTTGAGGCACCCCGGTGATCATAGGCGCCCTAATGAAGCCTATAAAAGGGTCTTTGACCCCAAGGCTCAGAACACAACTTCAGAAATCATTCTAAGTTTCCCAAGGGACGACAAAGCGCTAACGACGAAGCTCTGTGACTAGGAGGCTCCAAGAGGAAGTGCGTGGCACTTCGGAGATCCAGATCGGCTGAGTCCTCGATCATTTCTGTTTGGTTTGATTTACTTTCCGTATTCAATTTTGTTAATACTTTTTGATTGTAAATCTTGCACTGTAAGACGGGTTTCTCCGCCTTCAGAAAGTCCGGAAAGGAGACCATTAGTGGATGGGCGTTCCCGTGCTTAGGCCTTGGATGTACTGACCCTGGTGGGTTGGGAACCAAGTAAAAAATCATGTGTGCACTGTGTTATTTGTTTTCTTCGTTCTGTATATTTTCTGCTGCACTAACTCTGAGTCTAGAACGAAGATTCGAAAGACAATTTCCTTAAAAGATTTTTACATTCGATATTCACCCGCCTCTATCGACAGCACCGGTCCTACAATTGGTATCATAGCCAGACCACTCTTCACCAGACTAACCTCCAAAGGAGCAAAGACACCAGGAGTTGAGGGGGAGCCCAGGGGTGAATCAGGTATATTTTATTTTAAATGTATGTTTTTAAATTCCACATAATATGTTTCAAGTGCAGGGAGAGAGGGCACTATAAAAATCAGTGTCCTACTCGTAAGACTCGTTCTTCACCAGAAGCAAAGGAGGCACCAGCGCCAGGAGTCCGGAGGGGCAAGAGACACGTACAATGCTTTAAATGCAAAAGTTACAGACACTACAAAAATAAGTGTCCGGCAAAGGTACGCAAAATTTACGTTCGAAAAAATTTTAAAATTCCTGCACTATCTTATGTAACTAATTTAATGTTCTGCATGACCAATTACAAAATATCGATAATGTTAAAATATCAGAAATCAACTGTTTAATCTTTAATGTTAATTCATTAATTTCTAAAATTAATTTTGAAATTAATCTTAATTTTAATTCTGAAAATTCTTATAATGATTGCTGATAATATTAATCCTGAAAATCATGGTGATAATCTAGAAACTATTTCTGAAAATCTTGGTGATCATCAAAAAATTATTTCTGAAATTCCTAAAGATAAGATTGAAATTAAATTTGAAATTCTTAAGGATAATCCTGATACTAAATTTGAAATTCATAAGGATAATCCTGAAATTAACACTGAAATTATTGAGGATAATTTTGAAATTCTTGAGGATAATTCTAAGGATATTTCTAAGGATAGTGGAGATGAAATCTTCCTAGATGATAATTTAATTGTCAAATCTTTAGATAATATTGAAGATTATTACAAAAAAATAACTAGTGACCCGAATTGCTCCACATACTTTGAGGATATTGAAGGATGTGATTTTGAGGAGGAGGAAAATAAACTTTCTGAAATCAAGGCTATAGTTAATAAAGTTCACAAAGATTCAAATAAATCAAAATTATTAGAAAAACTTGAAAAGATAAATAAAGAAGAAATAGTAAAGGAATCATATATTTTTGAAATAATGAAAATGATGAAATTAAATCAACAACTTTTAACCAACTCAGAAATTTTGAAATTTAAATCAAATTAAATCTTAATTTAACTTTAATTAATTCTTAATCAATTTTACTTTAATTAATCCTTAATTAATTCAATTCAACTTCAATTAATTTTTAATTAATTTAACTTCAATTAATTTTTAATTCAATTCAACTTCAATTAATTTTTAATTAATTTCACTTCAATCAATTTTCAATTCAATTTAAATTCAATTAATTTTTAATTAATTTAATTTCAATCAATTTTTCATTAATTCAACTTCAATCAATTTCTAAATTAAACTTTATTTAATCTTTAATTAATGTAACTTTAATTAATCCTTAATTAATTTTAATTCAATTAATCCTTAATTAATTTTAATTCAATTAATCCTTAATTAATTCAAATTTAATTAATCCTTAATTAATTTTAATTCAATTAATCATTAATTAATTCAAATTCAATTAATCCTTAATTAATTTTAGTTCAATTAATCCTTAATTAATTTTAAGTCAATTAATCCTTAATTAATTTTAATTCAATTAATCCTTAATTAATTCAAATTCAAATAATCCTTAATTAATTTTAATTCAATTAATCCTTAATTAATTTAAATTCAATTAATCTTGATTCAACTTTAACTAATCCTTAATTAATTCAAATTCAGGTAATTGCTAATTAATTCAATTAACCCTTAATTTAATAACTTCGATTAATTCAACTTCAATTGACTTTAAGTAATTCTTAATTAATTCAACTTTAATTAATTCTGAATTCAGATCCAATTAATTCTTAAGTAACTTTAACTTGAATTAAATAAAATCTTACCCAAACCAGAACAATTAATTTAATAAAATTAAATATGTCAAAGTTGGTTAGCATATTCGCAGGTTCACACAATATGTATCAAATGGGGAATTTGATACATTATTAGAAACTTAAATAAAATCATTTAACTTGTTTGGCTCATGCATAACGACCATGTCATGCATCTGCTAATTTTTCATTATATGTCATGTCATTCATGTTTAATTTTATGCATGATTTAGAACGGTTATAGGAAAAAGAATAATTCAAACTTGATCAACCTAGTATTAGGTAGAGGTGAGATGATAGTACATTAGGGAAGCCATTTGGTGGAACTAGCCGAAGCTACCGATCCAAAACCTAAGCTAGTTAGACCAAAATTTTTCAAGAAGCAATTTGAAAATGAATTTTCGATAAAAGTCTTTGTCAAGGAAAGGGTTGATGATCCAATAAGGCTACGACCAAAAAAGGCCTTGTGCCTCGCCAAGACCTGGAAGCCGATTACCGAAAATCAAATTTAATTTACTATTTGATAAATTTGAATCTAACACAAGTTTCAATTAAATCTTAGATTTAACAATGAATTAAGAAAAATAATTCAAGCATCTCACAATACACCCATAAGGCAATCATGCTTGCTTGTATTGAGACATCTAGAATGGGTGAGATGTTAAGGACTAATAAATTGAAAATATTTTTCAAAATTGTTTTCCAAAAGTCTTAGAATATTTTTCTAAAATCTATTTTCAAAATAGTGCTTTAACATATTAATGTTTTTATGGATTTCATGCTTGTCTGATTGATTATACATATTATACATTTTTCAAAAGTATATTTTTCAAAAATTGTTTGACCTACACAATTAGACACAAGCCTCTTAGGTCAACACTAAAGTCCCTTAAGGCACTTAGATAGAGTCAAACGGTATTAGATACAGGAGGAGTGTTTTATCCTTTTTAATCTTTAAAAATATTTTTTGAAAACTGTGCTTTAATTAGTATCACTTATGTTTTCGAAAAAGCTTATGCGTTAAAAATTATCTTCTTTCCAAATTGTGATTTTGAAATTTATCTTCCTGAAAATTATTGTTCATTTGATTTTGATAATCCCTACAAGACACAGAGGTAGGTCTATTTCATGATCTACAAGGACTCCTAGGATGTGTCAAATTTAGGGGGAGCCTGAGTCAAAAGAAGAATTTCTGAAAAGTTTTTTTTGATAATTATTTGTTGTGAAATTATTAGATAATTCCTTTGATCTAAACTAAACCCTAAAGACTTAGAGGAAGAGTACTTGTGGTCAACAAGCTTCCTAGGACTGGGTCAAGTTTAGGGGGAGGTCAAATTACAAGAATTATTTAATATATTTTCATGCACTGCATTATTAAGTCCTTTTTGAAAACATAATTTTTCTATCAAAGTACTGCCTTTTTAAATCATATTATCTCTCTATCACTTTCAATCTCTATCACTTTCAAAATAGTTTTTTTAGAATTAATATTTACTTGGGTTGGAGAATTTTCAGGATACTTAAGAAAATACCCTTGTAGTTAACAAAGTTTCCTAGGATCGTGTCAGACTGGAAAAGAAATCAAGTCAAGTAAAATATTATGTTTTAAAAACAAAATTTTTCAAAAGTACTTATACCTTTCAAAAATTCTAATATTTTTCAAAAGTACTTATACTTTTCAAAGATCATAATATTTTTCAAAAGTACTTATATGTTTTTTAAAATGCATAATATCATTTACAAGTACTTATATTTTTTAAAAATACATAATATCTTTTAAAAATACTTATATGTTTCAAAAATGCATGATATCTTATAAAAGTACTTATATGTTTCAAAAATGCATAATATCATTTAAAAGTATTTATACTTTTCAATGCATAATGTCTTTTAAAAGTACTTATATGTTTTAAAAATGCAAAAGAGTTTTCAAAAGTGTTAATATTTTTTTAAAAAAAGGCAAATATTTCTCAAAATACAGATTTTTTTTTCAAAGTACATATTTTACAAAATATAGATCCTTTAAAGTACAAACTTTAAAGTACAATCTTTTCAAAGAAAAATTATCTTTCAAAGTACAAGTTTTTGCACAATGTTTTTCAAAGTATTCTTTTAAAGTGCAAAAATCTCTAAGTGAAATATTGTTGAAAAATGCATATTTTTCTAAGAAACAAATCTTTTATGCAATCCCTTTTGAAAATCTCTCTCAATTGAAATGTTTCTAAGGAAATATTTTTTAAGTAAAAATTTTCTGAGTTTCAAAATATTTTCCTACAAATACAAAATACTTTTTAAAGTGAAATCCTTTTTGGGTGCAATTTAAGTACTTAGTTTTATGCTATGCTTTCAAAAAAGTTATACTAAGTATTTTCAAAAAGAATCAAATGTTTTCATTGTTGGTGCAAATATTTTTGGTGATTTTTGATGTGTGACAAAGGGGGAGAGGTGTGCTTAAGTTAGAATTTTTTTTACTCTCTTACCAAAATTTTTTTTACTCTCTTACCAAAGGATCAAAAAATCAAAATGTTTTTTAAAAAGAGGGGAGAGTGAGCGGAATTTTTTTTTCATTTTATCCCAAGGTTTAGCCCTTTCATCAAATCTAACTTAAGATATTGTCAAACATCAAAAAGGGGGAGATTGTATGTGCAAGTTGCATTAGTGATATCCTCCTCTAAGTGTTTCAATGTTTGACAATATACTTAAGTCAGTGATACATTGTACAAAGGTAGGGTTAGTTAAGAAAGGTGTAACAAGGTGAACCAAAGTCTTAGTTATCCTAGGCACGAAGTCCTGGTTCGATGAATTGGGCACGAAGACCTGGTGAGTGAAGCTGGGCACTAAGACCTGGTGAGTGAAGCTGGGCACGAAGACCTGGTTCGGGGAATTGGGCACGAAGTCCTGGCCGAGGGTTGGGCACCGAAGTCCTGGACCTAGGGTTTGGGCACGAAATCTTGGTCTGAGGGATTGAACAATTTAGCTGAGTGATGACTAAGGACAGAAGTAGAGACGGATCGAGGGTCGAATGTCTTGATATCCGAGAGTATCGAAGGCTAAGTAAAAGTTCACCCGAATGGACTGGGTGGCAACCGTCTCCTGAGAGGAGTAGGTTGAAGGCGCGTTCCCGGGGGTGGGAACTTGCATCGGTTTGACCTAGGGTTTTGTGGAAATCCGAAGTCAGAACTAAGTCCTTAAGGTTATGATTATGTGTGTATTTGCTTTGTATTTGTGTATCTTGTAGGTACCTAGAATGGAAGACAAAGCAGACAAACAACACACCACGTGGCTGGAACCCTGGCTACTAGGCACCCCCATTGAAGGAGGCGCCTACATGGAGCTAGGCGCCCCCATCATCTAGGGCGCCTCCATGAAAGGAGGCAAACCAGTTATTCATTCAGGCGCCCCAGATGATTGATAGATTCCACTTTAGTGATCATTTGAGTTGCTTAAATCCCTGTTTGATCTATGTTTTTATTGCTAAAATTGTGAAATTGCCTAGGTTTTAGAATTTATTCATATTTTGGACTTAAATGCAAAATTACACATATTTGAGTTAATTGGCCACTAAATTCTTGATTTATTTTTGTAGGCATCAAAGGTTCCGGGAACTAGAGCATATCGGGTCAAACTTGAGTCGGAAGTGAACCGGATCGAATTATCAAGCCTACGATTAATCCGGGCCGTCCGATTCGAGAGCGGCTTGATCTGAGCCATCCGGGACGATCTGAAGCAATCCGAGCTAGGGTTAGGGTTGATCAAGCTCTATGATCATGATCTGAAGATTTCATCCCAATCAGAGCTAAATCAACCGTTGGATCAAGCAAGGAGGGCTCTAGAGTGTCCATTCACAAATAGAGTTGATCTGGACCATCCGTTGCATATCTAGAGGATCCGAGCTACCACAAGGTAGATCCTGACCTCAGATCACCATCATCAAAGTTTGGCTCAAATCAGAGCGAGATCGGCCGTTGGATTTCCTCAAATCGATCCGAGCCGTCCATTGGTTAATACTTAAGGAAATGGAACAGAAGCTTACCCTTGTCGCGTCTTCAGCCCAGCTCCCATTGTTCTTCGCCGTTCTTCATCTTCTTTTCATCATTTTTGAAAATTTTTGCTTCCATGAAGGCGTGACCACCTCATCTTCCATTCCAGATCGAGAATCAAGTTTTTGGTGATCTTTGTTTGAAGAATTCTGCTCATTTGCGCTGGAACAGAGAATTTCTTGGGGGTTCAGGCAGTTCTCAGTCCGATCATCCTCTTCTCGACCACAATCCATTTTAAAGCTTCTGAACCACTTGTAGGGGTTCTCAGGTGAGCTCAGAAGTTTTCCATATCATCATCGCAGCCCTTCAATCGAGATGAAGTGAATCGGATGGAAGATTCCATCAAGCGCAGATTCTGTTCAGAAACGACTTCAGAATTGATTGTCCATTGATTTGCTGAGCCTAGGGGTTTGAAGCCAGTTCTTGATTGACAACCAAGAATTTCTCGAGCTGAGGAAGGGGTTGAGGAGTAGTTTAGATGATAACTTTTCATTGTTTAGCTGTAATTTCTTACTCTGCCGAATTCTGTTTTGTTTTCTGAAATTTTCAGTTTTCAGCTGTCTAGTTTGTAAGTTCTAAATTGTTTAGCTTAATTAGGAGTTTAAACTTCGAGTTCAGTAAGTTAGGAACTTGTTTGGTGATTAATAGAGTTAAATTTCAGTTCACTTTAGTTTTAATTGTTGCATGCCAAATACATTGTGGCGTGCCAAGCTAGATTTCTGTATTTTAGTGATTTCACTTCCATTTCCTTAGTTCCTGTAAAGTGATTGCTAGTTTCAGTTACATTGCATCTAGATTAGTTAGTCGAATTTGTTTTGCACTAGCTAGTTTAGCATTTAATCCATTGCGAGAACAAAAATCCATAGCTAATCTTTCAATTCTGAATTCTGAAATTTCAGCCACTTGATTTCTGAATTTTTATTTCTCTAAGTCTGATTTCAGTTCCAATTTCCCACTTTAGTCTTGTTTAGTTCTTTCTCAACACCATTGTTTTCCCAATCGAATCACCTAGTGTAAACCCTTGAGCCGAAAATCCACTTATTCCTTGATTTAGAGCTAGTTTTTGGCACAAAAAGTATTCCCTTGCGTGCCAACTCCCTTAGAACTGTTTGCATCTGAATTTAGTTTGCTTTTGTGGCATATGCTTGTGTTTGAATTCAGTAAGCTAGGATTCACTCAATTCTGAATTTTTATTGGCAGTGGTTAGGTTCCAAAAAAACATTATAGCTAGTTAAAGCTCCTTGATTGTGTAAATTCCGAAAATCCACTTTGCATTGATTTGGCTTAGCTTGTTTGTTTCCAAAAACTACCAACTCTGTTTTTACTTAATTGTTTAGCATTTGTTTTGGTTTGTTAAAAATAGAAAACGATTTCCCATAAAAAAATTGGTAAATGCTTACTTAGGATTCCATTAGATTAAGTACTAAGTGCCATCTCCTTGTTTAGTTTCATTGCTCACTTTCTTTTATTTTCATTTCATTTTTCAGTTTCAATTAAAAACCAAATTCCAATTACTTATTTGAAACCCCAAAAAACGACACATAACTACAAGTTTGAATCAAGCACGATAACTAGCCCCGAGAAAAATACGACCTGTGGCCCCTATATTACATTTTCATATTTTTGATTGTAAAAGGGTTTTCAGCATTTTATTTATAAATTTTAAATTTGAGGCCTACTTTTGTGACACATAGTTTGGGTCTGTCAAATTTTTTGGCGCCGTTGCCAGGGAGCTGTTAGTTGATTTGTTTGATTTTTACTTGTGCACTTATTTCATATCATTCTTGACTTGCTTTTGTGCTTATTGCTATATCTTTGGATTTGATTTTTATCTGTTTAACTGTTTATCTACTTTTACTGCGATTTGTTTTGTTTTTATGACCAGGTCTTTAGGTGCTGAATTAGAAGATTTCGATCCTGAGATTGAGAGGACTTTCAGAGTCAGGAGGAGCCAGGCCTTTCTTTCTGAGACTACAGATATCCCTCCTATTCAGACTATCTCCTCTCACTCAGGCATTGACATGGCAGACCACCAGAGAACCATGAAGGAGCTTGCAGCACCTGACGCTGCATTTCAGTACTCCAGCATAGCTTATCCAGAGCTGGGGGAAAGTTTTGAGTTAAGATCGGGACTTATCAATTTGTTGCCAAAGTTTCAGGGTTTATCTGGGGAGGATCCAAACAGACACTTGCACGAATTCCATGTGGTGTGCTCTACTATGAAGCCTCAGGGCATTTCTGAAGAAGACATTAAGCTGAGAGCTTTCCCCTTCACATTGACAGGAGCAGCCAAAGACTGGTTTTATTATCTGCCTACAGGACACGTGTCTAGTTGGATCGCTATGAAGAAGGCATTTTTGGAGAAGTATTTCCCAGCTTCCCGCACAGCTATAATCAGAAAAAGTATCTGTGGGATTCAGCAAGTGGTGGGCGAAACACTATATGATTACTGGGAAAGATTTAACAAGTTGTGTTCAAGTTGCCCCCAGCATCAAATCAGTGAGCAATTATTGATTCAATATTTTTATGAGGGACTGCTTCAGATGGATAGAGTCCTGATAGATGCTGCAGCTGGAGGGGCCCTAGTGAACAAGTCACCCATGCAAGCTAGGGAGTTAATTTCTAATATGGCTGAGAATTCCCAACAATTTGGAGGCAGAGCCTTGACCACCAGAGGAGTGGGTGAAGTTCAGGTAGTTCCTACTGATCAAAACGTTCAGAATGCATTGCTGGAGCTCACCTCAGCTGTTAAGAAAATAGATTTGAAAGTGGAAAGACTAAGTTTAACTCCTTCAGCACCTCCACCCTCTAGTCAAGTGATAAGTGTGTGTGGCATTTGTTCTAGTTCAGACCACACTTCAGATTCATGCCCCACCCTCCAACAGGACGAGACAGTAGCGGCCTTAGTGAGAGGACAATTCCAAGCAAGAAACAATCCATATTCCTCTACTTATAACCCCGGTTGGAGGAATCATCCTAACTTGAGGTATGGGAATGCTTTTTGCCAGCAAGAGCCTCAAAATCAGTCTTCACAGCAGCCTCAATCGAACTTCCAGCAGCCTCAACAACCTCAAAACAATCAGCCAACTTTTCAGCAATCAAATCAAAATTTTCAGCCTCCGTTTCAACCTAATTCTCAACATTTTCAACAACAATTCCAAGCATTTGAACCTCAATTCCAGCAACCTTATCAAGGGCAGCAAGGATGTCAATCATTCCTAGCTTTTCCAGCTCAAAACCAACTCAATTTTCAGCCCACACAGCCCACATATCAGAACTTTCAGCCCTATAACCAAGGGTTTCAAGGTCAAAATTTTCAGCCCTCGCACCCTAATTTTCCAGCTCAAAATCAGAACTTTCAAGGCTACATGTCACAGCAAAATTTCCCATCATCTCAGCAATCTAATCAGCCATTTAATCAGCCTATCAACAGCCCAATCAATCCTCTTATCAGCCCCAAAATCCATGTTTTCAAGGATCACAGCAAGCTCAAAATTTTCAGCCTACTCCATCCTTTCAAAATCAGTCAAGGAGCCTTGCTAACCAAGGGGGTTATGGGAATTCAAGTGGAGGACATGTGCCCCAACAGAGGGTTGAGGATATGTTTCAACAAATGATGCAACAACAACAAGCTTGGCAACAAAATGTTGAGAGGCAAATAGGGCAATTGGCGAGTGGGATTAACCAAAATCAAGCTCAAGGATCAAGTCAACTTCCTTCCCAAACTGTTCCTAATCCCAAAGGGAATGTGAGTGCTATAACTTTGAGAAGTGGGAAGGTTACAACATCACCGAAGAGTCCAAGAGCAGAATTTTCAGAGAATCGGACAGCTTCTCCAATTCCGGCCTAAAACAACACTGAAATGAGTTCAAATTCAGCTGATTCCACCCCTAGCCCGTTCCCAACTCAGTCCTCAAGCAACCCTCCAAATTTGGTGGCAAACGGAGAAGAAAACAGTGCCGAGGCCGATTTTACAGCAGCCACTTCGCAGGGGACAGCACAGCAGAATTCAGCATCTACATCTCCACTTCCGGCCAAAGTTGATGATTTTAGGGTTCCTTTACCCTTTCCACAGCAGAGAACACATGACAAAAAGCAAGTGGAGGAAGAGAGAGCCAAGGAATTCAATGAATTAGTGGAACTATTCAGCAAGGTGGAGATCAATGTACCTTTGTTGACCATGATCAAGCAGATTCCCAAGTATGCTAAGTTTTTGAAGGATCTTTGCATTCATAAAAAGAAACTCAAGGAAAATGAATTGGTCAGCTTTGGGAAGAACATCTCAGCACTTATCCACACTATTTCGCAGAAGTGTGAAGATCCAGGGGTATTCACTGTTTCTTGTGAGATAGGGAGCACCATATTCCACGACGCTATGTTAGATTTAGGAGCTTCCATAAATGTGATGCCCAAGTCAGTTTTTCAGATGCTTGGCATATGCCCTTTACAGCCCACTGGAGTGGTGATACAGCTAGCAGACAGGAGTCAGACCCACCCAGCAGGTATGATTGAAGATGTTTTGGTGAAGGTAAAGGAGCTGATATTTCCTGCTGATTTCTATATTTTGGATATGGAGGGAGATTACTTGGCACACCGTTCTCCACTTATCTTAGGCAGACCTTTTCTGAAGATGGCTAGAACGAAGATTGATGTACATGCCGAGACACTCTCTATGGAAATTGGAGACACGGTGGTGCAGTTCAGCCTTTTCGATACTATGAAGCATCCGAGAGAGGATCACTCTATCATGAGCATGGATATTTTAGAGGAGCTGGCACAGACAGAGTTAGAGGCTGAGGGATTTCTAGAGGATTTTTCTGGAGGAGCTATTGATTCAGAGGAGGCTGAGAGAGTATTGACTGCTGATACTGAGGATTTTACAGAAGACATTTCAGACACACTTCCAGCTGGAGAGATTTTTCTAGGTGTAGGGGATTGCACAGAGCCCCAAGGATCACCTAGTTTTACTGATATTCAGAGTGTAGGGGATTGCACTAAGCCCCAGGGACCACTTATTTCTACTGAAGAGGACCAGAGTGAATTGAAGCCATTACCAGGCCACTTGAAGTATGCTTACCTAGGAGAGGAGCAGACTTTTCCTGTTATTATTGCACAGCATTTGGAGTCAGAACAAGAAGAGAAATTATTGCAAGTCCTGAGGCACTACAAAAGGCAATTGGGTGGACTATCAGATATACCAGGTATCAGCCCAGCTATCTGCATGCACAGGATATTTTTGAAGAAATGTCAAACCTGTGAGGCAACCACAAAGGAGACTCAACCCACTTATTTGGATGTTGTAAAGAAAGAGTTGACTAGACTTCTACAGGCAGGTATCATTTACCCTATTTCTGACAGTCAGTGGGTTAGCCCTATTCATGTGGTGCCTAAGAAATCTGGAGTGACCGTGGTGGCAGATGAAAGTAATGAACTAGTGCCCACCAGAGTTAAGAATTCCTGGAGAGTCTGCATTGATTACAGGAAGCTCAACAAGGTCACAAGGAAAGATCACTTCCCTCTACCATTCATTGATCAGATGCTTGAGAGACTGGCAGGGAAGTCACACTACTGTTTCTTGGACGGATTTTCAGGCTATTTTCAGATTTGCATAGATCCAGAGGACCAGGAGAAGACCACCTTCACTTGTCCCTTTGGCACATTTGCCTATAGACGTATGCCCTTCGGACTCTGCAACGCACCCGGTACCTTTCAGAGATGCATGGTGAGTATATTCGGTGAGTTGCTAGAGGACTGTATGGAGGTATTTATGGATGATTTTTCAGTTTATGGCACGTCTTTTGATTCATGTTTGAATAACTTGTCTAGGGTTTTACATCGTTGCATTGAAACTAACCTTGTTTTGAATTTTGAGAAATGCCACTTTATGGTAGAGCATGGGATAGTAA